>JAHREE010000188.1:4877243-5040673 GCA_033628505.1 Tringa tobata
CAGATTTTCCTGCAGCTCCTCCTTCATCAGAGATGAGTTCAAAAAAAGTGGTGTTATTCTAACATTTTCAGAATGACATTATCCATTTTTAGTTTATTTCATTATTTTTGTTGTATTGTGCTCTAAGATATTTCTAGATTATCAGAAATAAAGACAACTTAGAATAAAATAAAAAAAAAATCTAAGCTCTAGGTTTTTATTTTCATCACGAACTTTTTTTATTTTTATACTTTATTTCATTTTTTTATATTTTTAATTTTATATTTTTATTTTATTTTTTTTCAGAAGAATTTTCCCATTTGAAGAGCTTTTTTCTCTGCCTGTGATTGAAGCTGGATTGTGAAAACCCTTTTCTGCAGTGTTTTACTTCAGACATTATTATCTTTCATACAACAGGTGCAACCAAATCCTGTTGACTCACAAATTAGAAACCTCTAATTTCTACTAACATAACTTTTTGTTTCTTCTCAGTCCTTCAAGAAAAGCGTCAGAATTTCCAATACTTGGTTTGTTTAACATTAGTAGGTAATTACTGTTTTTAAAAAAGAAATTCTGAAAACGTTATAATCCTTTACCATGAAATTTCCAACAAATATCATTTTAATCAGTGTCTTCACATTGATCTTTTTTTTTTCCATTATATTAATTAGAGGTATAAGTTTGAAACAAGTTCTTCGTCTCTTAATAATGATTTAGTAATCAATAGGTAAAATCGGCTGGCATCCTGTCCTTAGCATCATCTTCTAATATATTACTCTACAAATACTCAAGAAAATTTGTTTCAGAGTTGTCAATGCATTGCAGGGAGATAATATTGTTTTTACTAGGTGACATTCTCCCACATAGTCTATTTATTCAGTCCTAAATAGACAATAAACTGATTTTTTTGACATCTCTTTCACATCCTCAAACATTGTAGCACATTTCTACGATCTCAACAAGGCTTAATTTTTTGCTAAAACCTGGAAAATTCCATTTCCTTTTGCTATGAGAAAACTTTTTATTATCGAGTGTCATAAATTAAACTTCCCCCTCCCCCCTCCAGTAATCTGATGTATTTTTCAGATGCTTCTTCTCTTCTGGCTCATTTCCCCAGAAATCATGCTTCTGGATCTTTGTGTATTCTTCTATTTCTCTATTTTCAAATATAACTTCAGAAAATGTTAGTTGATTACAACCCAATTTAACACAGGACTAGAATTCTCAAACAGAAATTAGGTTTTTCTTTTGAGAAAAAAAAAAAACAAAGAGAACAGCGACAACAGTAAAAACCCCACTGTCAGTAACAGCTCTTATCTTCTTAGATAATAGCATCAATTGATCAAAAGATACAGATCTATATGAAGTGCAGTACCATCATTGTTGTTGATGAAACCATGCACAATCAATGAGTACATTGATTAAAATATTGCTAAATACAGTTACAATGTATTACAAGTCACTGAAATAATGAAAGCATCTTTGTCTGCTCAGAGCTAGACTTTGGTCATAGCCGTGACCTACATGTTCAACCATCGTATGTTCAAGGTAACAATTTTAAACTGCAAGAGGGTAGATTTAGATAAGATATTAGAAAGAAATTCTTTACTGTGAGGATGGTGAGACACTGACAGGTTGCCCAGAGAAGTTGTGGATGTCCCATTATTGGAAGTGTTCAAGACCAGGTTAGATGGGGCTTTGTGCAACCTGGTCTAGTGGGAGGTGTCCCTGCCCACAGCAGGGGGTTGGAACTGGATGATCTTTAACGTCCCTTTCAACTCTAACCATTCTATGATTCTATGATTATTACTTGAGTGTCACATGCTCTACTCATGCACTACTCAGAGCTTAACTATTTGTCTGAATAACACTGAGCATCTCTGGAGACATGCCAGGAGTCTCACAATTCCCTCATGACCATGTTGCTGGACATAGTTCACTTGTATTCACTGTGGGCACTGATTATATACTTTCACCATTTTCTGGATATAATTAGAGTGTAGGCAACTGGATCACCCATGACTCTTTCCGTTCATGTGCAGTGTCTCTTTGGCCACTACTACAAGCAGAGATTCTCTTATCTGCCTTTTGCTGTTCTGGCAATGACAAGGTTTCACTGCAAATAAAGGTAATGAGCTACACACTCTGCTTGCAGCAATGAAGATCTAAATGAACCCTGTCATTTCATAGAATGAATTTATATAATCATCTAGGTTGGAAGGTACCTCCAAGGACATCAAGTCCAACCATTACCCCCCACCACTAAACCATGTCCCTAAGCACCATGTCTACATGTCTTTTAAATATCTCCAGTGATATGATTCAACCATTTCGCTCGGAAGTCTGTTCCAATGTTTGACAACCCTTTCTGCCATCTTTTACTTCCATCTGTTCCCCCAGGAGGTCTTAGTGGTGCTTCCACTTTCAGCACAAATTTTAAATGAGAGAAGACATCACTAAACCCATTTTCCCACAACTGCACAAAATTTGATGGTTTATGTTATCTTAACTCCTTTAATCTTTACTGGACCAATCCCTTCCTTTTATGTGTCAGTTATGGTAACTTCAATTGCTTTGTATTCCAGCTCATCGATCAACACTTCTTTCTTTCCTCTCATAAAAGGAGAAAAAAGCTTGTAGTCAGGATCCGCAAATATTTTGCTGTACTCTCAGTCACCACACACCACAGCAACTTGTAATGGCTGGTGAAGTATACAGCTGAGTCAGCAGCTAAGAGGGGTTCATATCTCCACCACCCAATGGATACCAAATTGTTTCTCTTTCTGTCTTTATCATCTTGTAGACAGCAAGTGCCTTGGACAGAACTGTATACCTGTAGAGTTGGCAGCAGTGAGCATTTCCTACAATGTTGGTAGTATGGGAACTCTGCTTGGTCCTTACTCATCCATAAAAGAATTCCACAATTCCCCATTTGGCAAAGCCTAGCTCCACCTGATTTTAATCTGTCCTGGTAAATGACAGCAAATTACAAACACAGCGGTATCAAAGAACCCACAAATCAGTTAATCCATTTCCCCAGCTGACAGTGAACAGCTGGAAATGAAGATCTACAAAGTATGTGCATTCACAGCTCAATGACAGCCTTTTTTTATGTATGCAAACAAGATGATTGATTATATATGGACAAATAAGCTTCCCTGTAAACAAACTAATCATGGGCTTTACCCGTGTTGTGATCTTCAGAGGTACTTAATATGAGCAACCTATGAATCAAAACACCAAGTGTTTTCTCCTTATCTGATTTTTTTTTTTTTTAATCTCCATTGCAGTCATCAGACATCTGCATGGATATATATCACATTACAAGACTTGAGACCCTGATTCTGTTCCTGCATTTTGGGACTGTCTCCTTTAAAGGAGACATTTTTTTTCCTGAGTTACAGAAAAGCAATCAAGGTAGGCAATGCATGGGAAAAGGGTGACACTTTGTGGCAATACAAGAGAACTAAGGTCCCTTCATCCTTTTGTATTTAATTATTTTTATATCTATCTTCCCAATATCATAAAAAATTAAAGGTGACAAAGGTAGGATGGACCTTGGCCATAACTAGGCGTATTTATTATTAAAAACAAAACCAAACCTCCAAGCCAACAACATGAGATTGATTTCGAGGACATGCTTCTGAAATCACAGCTAAGCAACTGGTTGTAAAGGTTATCACAATTTTGTTTAAAGTCCATAAAATTCTATTCAGGCACATTAGCCAAAAGTTAATTTAGGAAATAAGACTTTGGGGAAGATTTTTGTCTCCCAAAACCAAGTTAACTGCTTTCCTTTCTAGAGAATATTATTTCTTAAACAACTTCTTGTGTGCTCAGTCACTCTCACCAGATCTTTCATTTTATTAAAATTAAATTAACGGAAGGTTCAGTCTTTCTGCAGAAATCTTTGCCTATAGTCCATAATTGCTAAAGCTCACCAATGCCCAAACCCAGATTTACCTATGGAAAAAGGGAGATAGAAAGTCTGACATTCATTTAAAAAACGATGTACAATACAATGGAAATAATGAATGTTAAAGAAAACTATCAATCCAGTACTGGACAAATCAAATTTTATAAGCCACATGACGAGTTCATCTGGATTGTCTATTATTCTATATTTGTAGGTGTTATGAAATGCCAACCCTGTGGAAAGGAAGAGATGAGCCTTTCAGCTACTTGCACTCTTACTGCACACATCTTTTCATCAGTTAATGCTGCCTCCGTGCACCCGGGTGTCTGTAGATATTTGCACTTTGTTAGTAAACAAATCTACTGCTGAGTCCTACCCCACCTCTTTTGGTAAGATTATCTTCTTCATCCTGGAAGATCAGCACACATACACTAGATACTTACTGACGTGAATAACATTTCAGTGAAAAAATAGCTACCCAGTTCCTTGGGCCACTGGTAGGACCACTAGAATTGCTTATGGTACAGCTTTACTTCACACCATGACCGTGTTACAAGGAAATTCCATTTGGCTCAAACAACAGAACTGCCTCTTCATATATATATGTATATATATATGTATAAAAAAAAAAGAAAAAAATTGGTGTCAGTGGCACTGATAAAGAGAGAGCGCTCATGCTAAATTGATTTTTATGGGTCTGTTCCTTCCAGGAATAATACTTCACACTTCTTTGCTTCACAACACCCATGAAATTGGTGGTATAGTAAGTCCATTCTGCAGGGAGAAAAACTTGGATGCAGAGTGGTTTAAAATGCATTTTACAATTAACATTGCGGAAAGAAGCTGTAGCTGGGAGTCTTACTTCAAGAGCTCTCTTTTAGCAGACTGTTAACTTTTGACGAGAAATAAAAGAGCATTTGCATAGCTATCAAGAGCCAGACTGGGTCATTCTAGCAGACAGACACCAGGCAAGAAGGTAATGCAGAGCACTAAATCGGCGGGGAGCAGTCAGTGCCTTCAATGCATACACCCATGGAAGTGTGAGTATCGCTGAAAATAATTCCAAGGGAGATTAGGTACCATTCAATCCAGGTAATTTCAGGCACTGGCTTTAGCCTGCTTGAACCTACCCACTGGCTGGTTTCCCAGTGCTCTCTCTATTGAGTCAACAGAGGAGAGGAGGTCCCAGGAGGGACTCATTCAGAGATCCCAGGATTATGTCTGATTTTAATTCAATGACTGTCTGTGTTGAAGTACAGGAACATTTGATCTTGGTATCTAAGTGCATGAATGGCTTCAGGCTCCGAGTCTCAGTTCCCCAGAGGGATTTAAAAGACAGTTTATTTCACCTCCTTGCCCTAAGGCATGATTAGTTACAGACCTACTTCATTCCTGACAGAGACTTTTCCAATCCTATTCAAGGACCTCCAGTGACAGAGACCTCACAGTTTCCAGGCAATCAGTCCCAGTGCTATATTGGGAAGATTTTGCTGATAGGATTCAGATCAAAACTTCACATGCCAGTATTAGGGCGTCCATAGTGCAAACGTGTCTTCTTATGGCCAAGGTGCTTAAGCTCCCACCTCAGTCAGTGGGGAATCAGTCAGTTTCCATTTCAGTGATGGAAGAAGCTGTTCAGTCTTTTTTCAACTGCCTTGCTTTGCAGACTCCTGTTTACTCTCACCACAGTTCTCTTGTTTAATCTTTAATTGCTGCATACTAGTAGGTCCAAAACCTGAAGTTTCATCATTTCTTACACATTACTAGACATGAAAAAGGATAGAACTAATGCACATCTTTTAGAAGTTTTAGGTGTTTCTCATACCCAAAATAAAGTTTTCTGTTTTCATCCTACAATCTTTTAGGCTCATATTTGACCCACATTGTTCTCTAACTCTCAGATACCCCTTCTGTAGATCTGCTACAGTCATATTTCATCCTACAATTGTGGAGTTGACTATTTTTTTCCAAATGTAATATCTCACACCTGTCCCTATTCACTGAATCCCGTTCTTTTTTCTTTTTTTTTTTCTTTCCATTTTGCAAGACTGTTTTACCAATTTTCAAGATTACTTTCAGTTCTCTTCATGTCAACTAGCACATCTGTTTTCTCTCTCAGGTTTATACAATCAGAAAACTGAAAAAAATGAACTCTTTTTTTTCATTGTTTACAAAGCTAATGAATGCATTGATCAGATACAAGGTAGATTTCTTCAAAACTCCACAAATACATTTTTTTTTATTTTGAAATTGATATTTATTTTATGTAAATGGTTGTCAAATCCATGTTGTAGCCATTCCATGTTTTCATGTTTCCATTCCTTGCTTGCTAGAATCTTCTGAGAGCATAAACCAAAAACCTTTCTAAAATTAAGGTTTCTTCTTCACTATTTACTTTCATCATCTTTATCCAGAAGACCTGTAACTCTGTCTCAGAAGAAAATTACAGTGGTTTGATGTAATGATATAATTTGGTCTTGTTGATTGCTACTGGTTTAGTTCTTCAGTTCTTAAGGTAGAGATAATTACTAAAAATGTGAGAATATTTTACCTGGAAACTTAGCAGGTCTTCAGAATTACTTCTTAATTTCTACTTTTCTTACCCAAAGCAGAAATCTCTGAAATCTTATCCTTTTATATCTAATATTAGTGTTTCCAGACATCTGCTAGTCATTGACCTTTTACAGGGAAACTTAAGAACAACATTAACTTGAGTATCAGATCAAGATTTTCCACAATGTTTCCCTTATTACTCAAAGAATGATTGCTTGTTACCCTTGATGTCTCCTACACATTGCACTCCATATTGTTCTTTGATCTTTATTACTTTCTGTAATGTTCATGTTATTTTATTTCATTTTATATTTATGCTCATTTTTATTAATCTCAGTTTTTGTTTCTTGTTTCTTTTTGTATCTGAATTCAATCTTTAACCACCTTGCTATTTCATTAAAATTCTGTCCTTTATGTGCAATGGAATTTTTTGCTTTTTGCTGTTTTACATTTTTAAAAAGAAATGTCAAGCATCCTTCAGTCTTTCTCCCTTCAGTTAACATTTTCTGGAGAAACTTTCTTGGGATATTATGTACATGTGAGAGGTGGATAGCAATAAAAGTGTCAAGTACCTGTGACGATCAATGTTCACATATTTTATACTTAATAAGTGGGAGCTACTCTTGAGAAATATTTTCATATGTACATTACATTGAAGTATTTTGACTACAGTGAATCAAAGTTTTCTGAAGTGGGCCTATTCATCTAAACAATTCTTGATTATCGCTATTCATTGTCATCTAGTGTATGGTTCAGAAGTAACTTGGCTATCTTTAAATTTTGAAACCACAGTGTTCTTAGCCTTTGCAGTTTCATCTTAATGTTATTTAATACAGAATTGTTCCCTGATAGCAGTGTTTCACCTGAGAAAGTGGCTGCATTTTGGTAGTAATTATAAAATAATTTCGTCTGTGATTTAAGTTGTTCACTCACATGCATATAGCATCTCAAGGAATAATTTGTTACAAGAGGTTTAAGGACATGTTTACATACCTTTTCATGGTAAGGACCTTCAAATATCAGAAAAGATTGTCCAGACAAGTTTTGCTGTTGCCTAACCTTGAAGATTTTCAAGATCAGAGTGGATAAAGTTCTGAAAACCTGGCCTGTCCTCATAGCTGACCATGCTTTGGGCAGGAGGTGGACTAGATGTTTTCCTGAGGTCTGTTCCAAGCTGAATTTTCCTGTGATCCTACAAATGAGGGTCACTAAAACCAGGAGACTAACCTCAGAGTTCTTTATTGCCTCTGAGGCAATAAAAAGAACTCTGTTCCATGAGGATAAAGCATTCCCTTCATCTAAACTTATTGATTATTTTGAGGCAATCTCAGTGGGAAATCTCTACATTTTTTTCTGTTGGAGGCTGATACACACAATGATTTGCTAGTACCTGTGCAGGAGCATATATTTCCTATTGCCCATCTTAAGATAAAAGTCATATTGGAAAAATCTGGGATGAAGCAAGACATAAAGACAGGCAGTGATGAAAGCGGTGAAGTGTTATTGAAGTTCTGACGGGAACAAAGAGGTCTAAGATGAATTCTTATCTCTACCATAGTCCTCAAGCGTGATGCCCGTACAGAAGCTTTTAACTGTCTCCACATTTCATATAGCCACCTGTAAAGCAGAAACAAATCATCCTTTCTTTCAGTTTTACACACTGAGACCCTTCACACAGGCTGTCTCTCCTTACTTGTTTGTACAGTACACAGCACATTAAAGTCTGCTCAAGTCCTGTCTGAGCACTCCAGATCCTGCTCTAATACTCCAAGCCAGGAACCAGGGGTAGAAAGAGGTGTTTAGCTCATGTTAATAGAAAAAACAAAGTGGTCCTGTGACCCATCAGTCTTTTCTTGTTATATTACCACGTTTGTGATGGAGAAGAGTTTAGAAAAACAAAGTACCAGTTCCAGTTTGCGAGCTGTTAATTGTATTTAGATGCTACAGTTGTGAGTGCTACAGAAAAAAGATAGAAGGGTAAATAGGCAAGGAGAGGACAAGATGGCCTACATCAGCCTATTGGTACTATCTATGAATACCGAGAACGGTTACTTCTTTCAAAATATTCTTTAAAATCCAGCAGAGCCTTTGTTTTTCCATTTGATCAAATAAATAAATATCCTGACATTAACATAAATGCATATTAATCCCATTTAGCTAACACAAGAACTTAGTGGTGATATACTAGAATTGTACAAAAAGTCTGTATTTCAGTATTTTCTATTGCTATCTCTCTGTAGTTTTTCACAGTGAATGGAAGAATAGCACTGATCTTCCCTACTGAGGCTTGGAAATGGAAATGGGTCACAGAGCTTTGTGACCTGGAGGTGATATTAATTATCATTAGAATTAGAGAAGTGCTCTGACAGGAGAAGGGATGCTGTAATGTAATTCCAGAACCAGCACCTTTCTTAGATCTTTTTAGACACCTTCAACCATTTTTTTTCCTGGCTCTGAATCTCTCACTGCATCCTTTTAGCACTTTGTTTTGTATCATCCATCAGAACACAGATGATACTTCTTTCTTCTCCCCTGCTTCCCTCTGGATGACCCCGCTTTTCTTTTTCTCCATTGACTAAGACTCCTAGGAATTCATACTGGTTTTTCACTGTGAAAGAATAATGTTTAGCAGGCATTTGGGCATAAGTGGTGACCCCTCACTTACCCTTAGTGGTCATACTACAGAACATTACTCTTCCTTTTCTGAAGTACACAGTGGAGAAGGTAGTTCAGCACCCATTTTTATCCTCCTTAAAAGAAATTTTCTTCCCACTTTTCCTAATTGCTGTGTTGTTATCTGAGAATGTCTTGCACTGTTATGTACTACATAACAGTGACACAGTAAGCTGATGGTTTTCAGCTCTCTCAAATGCATCCTGGGTGAAGTCCTTCAACAACAGACCTCTCAAATGATTTGTGCTGTTCCAGTAGGTGTGATTTTTTGTCATTAACCTCATGAAGTTCAATAAGGCCAGCTGTAATGTCCTGCACTGGGTTGGAGCAGTCCTTAAATATCAATACAGACTGGGGGGGTGAATGGATTGAAAGAAGTCCTGTGGTGAAGGATTTGGGGACATTGGTGAATGAAAAATCGGACATAAGCCAGCAATGTGCACTTGCAACCGAGAAAGCCAATTGTATCTTGGGCTGCATAAAAAACAGCATGGCCAGCAGGTCGAGGGAGGGCATTCTGCCCCTCTATTCCACTCTGTTGAAACCCCACCTGAATTAATGCATCCAGCTCTGGGGTCCCCAGTACAGGAAAGACACGGACCTGTTGGAGTGAGTCCAGAGGAGGCCACCAAAATGATCAGAGAGCTGGAGGCCCTCTTCTATGAAGACATTCTGAGACAGTTAGAGTTGTTCAGCCTGCAGAAGAGAAAGCTCTAGGAGAGCTTATTGTGGCCTTTCAATATATAAAAAAAGGGTTTAATGGAAAAAAAAAAGACTTTTTACCAAGGCCTGTAGCGACAGAACAAGGGGCAATGGTTTTAAGCTGGCAGGGGTTAGGTTAGGTTTAGATTGGACATAAGGAAGAGATTTTTTACTGGGAGTGGTTCCCCAGAGAATTTGTGGGTGCTCCTCCATTGGAAGTTTTCAATGTCAGGTTGGATAGGGCTTTGAGCAACCTGATATAGTTGATGTCCCTTGTGGCAGGGGAGTTGGAATAGAAGATCTTTAACAGTGGCTTCCAACCCAAACTATTCTATGACTTTATGTTTTTCTGCATTTGCAACTTCAACCACAAAATACTTCACTGTTCATTGAGTTATGTTGATTCCTTGCCCATAACCATAGTAAAATGACATTGAACAGGTTACTAAGACATTTATTTCTTGTTTGTGGGTTTCCTGCAGTGTTTAATGAACCACATTAAACCTTCCAGGAATTCAGCTTATTAGACAGATGAGCATGAGTTGAAAAGGTAAACTCCACATCTAATTGGGGACCTGCATATCAGCACTGTTTATTTCAAACCCTCTAGCACAAAGTTTTCAGTCTGTGCATAGATTATTAGAATACTGTTTACTGTTGCATCAGGTAGGCAAATCCAAAGTGTTTCACATAGAAAACAGTCTGCAGCTTTTTCTCAGAGTAACAAGTCCTGCTGATCTATCACCTGTATGGAAACACAACTCCTCAGAGTCCAGTTTAATGAGTTGCATATGCAATACCCTACTAAAATCAAACACATTATTTTTGTACTCAGAAGTAATATAATATCTTGCTTCTTTGACCTATATTCCATGTGTGTTGTTTAGTGCATCCTGTAGCATAGCCAAAGACTGTGGTTAGTACTTAATTAATATGCTTCTCTTATAGTCTCATTTGCACTTCAGTTAAAATCTCCAGGTGCTGGAGATAAGTAGATCCATGAAACCAATTGCAGTGCATATTCCAGCCAGCAAAACAGTGGCATACTTCTCTGCGTAGGATAACATCCAGTTAAAAGCTCTCATCCCTCAGCACTTGAAAAATAAGTTACACTGTTTTAAAGTGGAGTTGTGGATCATGACAGATGGAAAGAGGGAGAGAGAAGAGCAGGGAGGGAGAAAAGAAGTGAGGGGGGTAGGACTTTAACTTGTCAAAAGTCTGTGGGCCTTCTCTTGGTTAACAAGTTTTTCTAGGAACAAAATAACATTGTACACCTCTAAGTTCCAATTAAAAATCTTCCAGTAAGATTGCAGTTATTCAGCAAAACAGAACTAACCTTTGAGTTATGCAAGAGAACGCTGTTCTAATCTTTGCTTCTTTTAATGTTTACTTTAAAAAAAATTTTACAAGGCTTCAATACATTTTGCAATGAAAGAGGGTTTAATGAGTCCAGGACCTTTGGTGTGCCTAAGAGACTAACTGTTTCATTAATACAGTTGATTTCTGTTATTACTGGGAAAGTATCCAGCAGTTTCAGAAATGGGCCAAGGCTTCATTGTTCTAGGTATTGCACAAGCTCAGGCAAGAAGGCATCTTTCCCTAGAAGATTTTACAGTGTAAAATATAAGAGGCACAGGCAAGACTACAGAGATACAGGCTCTCACACAAAAATACGGCAATGATTACAACATACTAACTGTCCATCTCCTCTCTGAACTTCATGACAAAATAGTTATTAAAAAAAATAATCTCATGTTGTGTGCTTAGCTATTTCTCAGACTTCAAGTTTAATTTAAATCTGAGACACTGCAGAAATAATTTAGCAGAACTTGAGGAATTAGGCTCCATCTAAATTATAATTTAGATTAGGATCAGTAGTATGATTTTTAAGAGAATCCCCAATTACTATTCAGTTCACACAAATTGGATTCTTTTTGAGAAAATAAAACCAGAAGCTCTGCTCCAGGTTTGAACATGATGCACATCTACACCTAATGGATTCATAAGAGAAAAGCTTCCATTATTTAATTGGAGACTTCCACAGATTTCCTCATGTGGAGGAACGTGCAGTCTTCATAAGAATCACAGAGTCATTCAGGTTGAAAAGGACCTTTAGAGGTCCCTAGTCTAATCTGCTCAAAACAGAATAATCCAATGCTGAACTCAGGCCATGTTGTTCAGGGCTTTATTTATGACTCCATTTTCTCGACAATCTCCTTTTATGTATTCAAAGGCTCAACTAAGTCCCCCTGAAGCTGTTATTCCCCAGACTGAAAAAGAGCATCCCTGTCAGTCTCTGCTCACAGGGCAGCTGTTCCAGTCCCCAACCACCTTGGTGACCCTCTAATGAACTTGCTCTTCTGCTTTCCTATCCTGAATGGACCATACCTCACAAACTTCATTGCCAAATTGGGGCCAACAAGTTCTTCTAATACACCCAGAACAAGTCCTTTCCTAACCACATTTTCTTTTTCCTCTTTTACTTTCCCTGTTCAGATGTTTAGCATGTAATATTATTTCCAGCCCAGCCCTCAGAATGAGACAGAGAAGACTCAAGTCATAGGGTATCTTTGCTTCATCTCCACCTGCTGTTCCAGAAGGGCGCTGGTGACCTGTAGGTCCTTTGTCATATCACCCAGACAACATGGATATCACAGATTCCCTGAAGTATCTGAGGCAGAACTAGAAGCCTTTATTTACACAACTAAATTGAGGCCCCAGAGATCAAATCAGTCTTTAAACTTTCTGCTCTTTGTCCTATGAGACCACTGAACTGATGGACGCTGCTGAAATAAACTGAGCTAAATCTCCCTTGAGGTAGGATTAAGTAAAACTGTCTTCTTCCCAGTGAGTTATGGTGCTTGTTTTCTCATGGATTACCAGGCCATCTCTGAGTAGGTATGATCCTTTCATATAAACCTTTTGCGGTTAGAAACTCCTCACTTTGACTCACTCAATAATTTTTAAAAATCCAGTGCTCTCCATTTCTTTATCACTAACTTTTTCAAGGAACAGAAGGATTATTCTTCAAATCAAAGGACATTCTGTGAGTCTCTGTATCTGGATATGAGGTTTTAGGTGTTCATAAGACAAGAGTTAATAGGAGAGATGCTGGGCCTTGAAGCTCTGAGATGGAATAATGGTCCTAATGCCTTTAAACTAGGCTAGAAGAAATGGATCTGCATGTTTGATGCAGAGAAGAAAAACAAACTGGAAAGCTGGCCTTATAATTTGCTGTGCAAAAGAGGGGAAGTAGTCTTCAGAGGCAATCCTTTGAGAAGGTACATAGAGCCAATGAGACGTCTGTCTACCCCTGCAAACCACCACAACACCAAGACTGACTGATGCCACTTACCGAACACTGCAGGATGCAGCAGATTATTTTGAATAAGTAACGGAGACATAAAAGAACTATACAGCATTTTGACTGAGAGTTTCAAGGGCAGCTGAAGGAGTAGGATGTGTGATATGAAAGACTCTTTCCATATATATTAAAAGTGAAATGAGGGGACAGAGAAATATCAGGATTTCTGGTAGCTTCTCCAAATCAAGCTATAGCTTTGATCTGTGCAAGGCTGATCCCTCTCTAACACTTTTAACAGTCTTTCTCCATTAGGATATTTCAGCACTCTAGCAATCAGACATTTCTTCCCAGAAAAGTTATTTTTGTATTCAGTCCATGATGTCAGGTGACTGAGCAGAATGCCTAAGGGAATTGATTACTACTTGTTAACTCCATGGTTTGTTTTTCCCTCTGTCATTCATTCTTGCAATAGATAGACAGACAGACACTCTATTTATTTTTAAATCCATATTATCTATTCTAGCATTGTCTCATACACTCTTATTGTCTCTACAAGTTACACTTACTAGGCAGATCAGGTATCATACAGACAGATGACTATATATTTAATATCCTCTCTTTTTCTTTGATAGCCATGCATATTTTGCAATGGAAAAATATATTTAAAATATAAAAATACACTAAAAAATGGGGGGGGGGAAGAATTTCTAGGTTTAGTCAAACAGCAACTTTAGAAATTCACTTTCTAGAGTAGATTTACATTTAAAAAAGTCATAGCCCCTTTGGGCCTTCAGTAATCCCCAAATAACACTAGCTAAACTCTAGTTCAAGGCTCCTTTTCAAGCTTATCCTCTTTCAGACCTCTGTTCTCTGATGAATGTTCTCAAACACTATTTTTCTGTCCCTAAGGTTGAATTATGCTTTGGGCTGGGTCCAGTGAGCCAAAGCTCCTCCAGAAGGTTATCAATAATTGACCTGTGGCTTCTACTGCTTTGTCTGATAACACAAACCCACTGGCAATGACTGCAGCAAGGTACAGCTCAGAAATCAAGCCTTCCAGCTGGTGGTGGGAAAAGAAGGGTCAACTCAGGGCTGCAGAAACCTTATTACCTAAATTTCTGTGTGACAATGACAAGATAACCTACTTCATATTTGGATAAAAAATGAATAGTTTTAACGTCTCCTAGCAGAGGTAGCCTGTAGCAGAATAAGGACATATATATATGTGTGCTTATGTGTATATATATGTGTATATTCACACATATATATATGTATATGTTATTTATATAACAATAATAAAGAGACATCCTCTTTCCTCTCTATAAGCCAATTTGGCTCAGAGGGGAAATCACTGCTGAGAATGTGTCTTGAAATCAGACATTCAAAATATGTTTGTTCTCTCGGGATGGGATTTGACACTTCTGTGGTTAAGATACTTTGGGAAAGCTCTAATCTCCACAGTAAGACAGGAGCTCTGGGTATCTGGGACTGCTCATTAAAACAAAATAGCTTTTTAAAAACCTGTTTTTCAAAATAAATTTCCCTTTAACTCCCTGATGCCAGCAGATTTCTCCCCTGTGATAAGTCCACTAGCAGCTCAAAAAGAATAAATAAATAAGCATGAAAATGCCTGCCTGCTAAGGAGAGCACCAGAAGCAGGACTTGAGCTTGGTACACCACCTCCACTGCTTGATTTTTGTGGGCATTTTTGTGTTAACCTGAACGTCTGGCTTCAATACCTGACTTTTCAGAATCTTCATAATCAGCGCTTGAGTCCTGAAGGGGCTGTAAGGACTTAAAATCAAGGGTTCAGGAGAGCTGCAATCGTGCAGTGCGTGGAGGAGCCTCCTGTTTGTGTTGCCTCATCAGTGCGTGCTGGAGCACTAAGCTGCTGCTGCTGCTGCTCTCTCCAGATTGACGGCACTGCCATGTGCTGCTTCTTCAGAGTCCACTTGTGTTAATCGAGATAAATACTCTTTTGCAAGATGCAGCTGGTGCTCAAGGAGGCCTGGAAGAGACATTATCTGATTTAAGAAGGCTGATTTCTGATTATATTGTTTCATGTTACAAGGGACTGGGGGTGAAGCTCTTGGTTCTGTGTCAGTATCTGTAATTATGGCCATAATCTGATGATCCCTCTCTCGGCAAACCTGTTTTCTAACCTGTGTACTTGTGTGGCTGCGCTCACGAATGAGCTTTGTGGGTTAAACTCATTGTGCACTCTGAGCTTTTTCCAACGGAGGAGCAGGATGTACCTAGGGAAAGCTTCATCGAATGCAATTGCTCCTTTCTTTAAAAAACTATAATTAATGCATGACCTGATCCTTATTCGAGTTAAAAGATATATCAGCGAAAGTGTCCTCTTAGTGCTGTGCTCTTACTTCCTGAAGTGGCAATATTTCAGCTCCTGGCAAATAAGTAAAGCAGTTTAAGAGCTTCCTAGCCACTGCCTGCCCATCTCCTGCCTTCTTCCCCCCAAATCTTCTTTTCCAAAGCTTCCTGAAGCAACATGAATGTGATTTGCATTCTTTTGGAAAGAGGAACCTCTTTCAGCCCTCATTCACCAGTCTATCCCTGTTATTTCTTGTAATCAGTACTAAACCTTTACATTGCAACCATCGCTGTGCTTTCTTTCATGAATCACCTTTCAACTAAATGTGTTGAAAAACTAGGTCATGAAAATCACTACCATCTGAAATTCCTAGATAATTAAGAGAGAAAAATTGATCAGAAAACAGGACAAGCAAGAAAATGTCTTTTTCTTCTCTAGTCTAATAGGGCAAACAAAACACAAGAAGTAAGAGAAAAAAGAATATATCCCCACACATTGTGAATCATTTTCTGTTATTTCTTGAAATATGCTTAACTTCCCTTGTTCTTCCCCCCTCCCTGATGAACAAAAACCTGCAACAAACATAAAAAACAACTAAGCAGCAGCTGAAGAAAAGGTGATTGAAAAAATATTTTCCTCCAGTGCTAAAGTCTGCGTAAACAGTGGCTACATCAAAGGTTAAGTAACTGCCTTCCCATATGTGAAGTCAGCTGTGCAATGGTCCATCAGATGAGGAAAAGCCCACCTGATCCTTTTCATGATTGTAATTGAGAAGTTGTTTCCCTGTTTGATTGCTTTATTTTAAATTATGTAAAGTTGCCACTTATTCTCTACTAGTATATGAGCAAGGGAGAGTCAACAGATGGTGTCACACCAAGCAGGACCATCTTAGTTGAAACTACTTTAGCAAAAATTGCATTTGGCAGACACAGACACATTTTGGGGCACTGATGTTTTAGTTGTTGTTGTCATTATCGTTTTCTTAAGGTTTCTTTGTAGATTGAATCACTATCTTAGTATTCACACAGCTTCCATAGTAATCTACCAGCACTGCTGCAGAGGAATTTTTCTTGCTCAGAGCCTGTATATAGTCCATTCTAAAAACAGACAGACAGATCTAAATGATGGAGTGAGAGTTTTATTTTAAGAGGGGAAAATTTATTTCACTGCACTTCAGAATGTTTAATTTTGTATGCTCCATCTTTGCATATAAGAGTCAGTAAGATGATGCCTTGCCCATACTGGGTCTGCCTGGGACAGCAGCTGGTACAGAGCTGTGTTTTGCATTTGTGACCAAAGCAATGCTGATAACACACTCATGTTTTAGCTACTGCTGAACACTGTTTGCCCAGCATTAAGGCCTTCTCTGTTCCTCACTTTGTGCCCCAGTGACTGTGCACAAGAAGTTGAGGGGGGACACCACCAGGTAGATGACCTGAAGTAGTTAAAGAGATATTCCATGCCATATGACATCATGCTCAGCAGTAAAAAGAGAAAGAAGGAGGTTTAGGGAGGTTAGCCATCTCTTGCTCAGGAACTAAGTGGGTTTTGGTCTACCCATAGGAGGCTGTGAGTAACTGTCTTTGAATCTCACGTCCTTTGGGAATACAAATTTGGCTTGATATTGTGAATGGGACATTGTCCAAATCCTGTGTTTGGTCTTCATTTGAAGTCTATTTGATTTTTCAGTGCTCAGTTTGCTTTTGAGATAGATTTTTACAGGTAGAGTCATTAATGTCATTGAGGACAGTTCTCCATGCACACCCCCCTGCAGAGAAAGAGAGAAACATGATGAAAAGTGAATGTCTGGGAGCATGGCACCTAGCATATCAGGAGCAGTGGAAGGCAAAGGACAAGAATTAAAGAAAATTAAGATCTTCTTAAATATTAAGTGCAAGAAAAGTTTCTGAAATTATCATCAGTGCTGTCAGATGGAAGAAAGATGAGATCTTCTCTTAACTACAAATGAGTCTGCTGTTTTCCAGATTCTATCAAAGGAGTAATAAATAGTGGTGATTTGCTCTCTGAATTCTTGAAATTATAGCCAAAATTATTATCATGAGAGTTAACAAAGCTGTTCTTATTCTTCTGGGTAACTTTGAGGGACACAATGGTGGTGAATGAACCACTCACCATGCCCATCTGTCATATTCAGGAACAGCTGAAGCTCAGTAACAAGCAGGATTCAAATTCAAATGAAATTGTTCAGTGTCCTTACTCTACTGACATTCATACAGACTGACAGAGTAAATGAGTTCAGCTATCAATCCATTAGTAAACTCTCTGCCTTGATTTTTTTTCCTGAAACTTCAGTCATGCCAAACTCATAAATATAAATGTGTACGTGCATTAGCTAAATTTGCATATGGCCAGAAGTCCCTTCTTCAAAGTAGTCTCTGATTTGGGATACATCTGCTAGCCCACTCCCAAACAAGGTCCAAGCTCCTTCATATTTAGGAGACCAGGTTACAGCTACGTTTTGGGAGAGCACAGGAATTGTTCCTTGGCACTAAAATATGGTCATGGGTACTGGTAGATCAGCCCTTCACATAGTTCGACTTGCTTCAGCTAGCAGTGTCCCAATCAATTGTCAACCATCACTCAGGACTTAGCACCATCCAGAGACGATTCCCAATAAAAACTTTGGATGAAAACACATGATTCTAAAGAATAATGGTGTTTAACAGGACAGACACTGGTTGTCCTGTGACAGTTGGTGTTGTTGCAGAGAAGAGCATCAGTCAAGACCGTTTAATTTACTTAAATCCTTTAAAGTCATTCCACTGTTTTCAGAGGATGTGGAGACAAGCTGTGAATGAAGCAAAGCACTACAGGCTCTGCAGTATGTATGATGGCACCTACGTAGTCTGAGTGAAAGGCTTTCACTCTCTGTAGTGACTTAAACAGCTTCTATTAAATGACGTGAGTTCAGGTACATGAAATCATTATATTACCTTGTCATATCTTCTGTGGATTTGTTTGGGGGATTTGTTTGTTTGTTTGCTTGTTTGTTTGTATAAACAACCAAGGAAAACAGTTTCTGACATATCCCTCATTATTCCTCTGAAGTTGGTCCTGGTTTCACTAGGAGCAGAGTTAGACCGTAGTGCTGAACCCTTATGAACTTTTTATTTTTGGTGGCTTCCTGGCATCTTATTTGAAACAATCTCTGCCATTCTCTGTTTAGTTTCCTCTGCTGTTTTTCGAGTCAAAGAAGGTAACTTTGAATCAAATGAGCCTTGTAAAGGAAGAGATAAACAAGTTAACACGCTTTTTCTGTCAACGTGAATGGACATGAACTGCAGTTGCCCCTATCTTTATTATTTTTATATCTAAATGATGCTATACAACATATCGTCTCTTTCCATTTTTACCATGTACTCTGTTTCAAGAAGTTTAATGGAAACTGAAGATATTTCAGCAGAGGAGAAAAAAAACAAACCATAGTGCTATGTCTAATCAGCTTGCATGTATATTTTTCTATTCTGTTAAATAAGTGATAGTGTTTTTCTCTAGGCTGGTGAATAAATTACATATTTATTTTAGTTGAATTTATGTTAGCACAGAAGGAAAAGTAACCACATATTTGAGGAAGGTTATGATAGTAGTTACTGTGAAAGCAGGTTTCTTTATCTAAAGTAATCTAAATTGGAGCAAGGCTGTAAGTCAAATAACAAAGAATCCTGACATAGCTGTGATATACTTAATTTCTTTTCTCATTAAAGAATGATACAGTGTCCTTAAGAGACAGTCATTTTCTGAGTATCTCAGGGGATCAGATTAATATGGAACTGGTAGTAAAGTGCTTAAATGGACTCAATCAAGACCAAGTGAAATCTGTCCTAGGATTATTAGAAAGATAGAAGGAGAAATTACAAAACTCTATTAGTGTAGAGATCTGTCTTCTTATAGACTATGGAAAAAAGAGAGGAGAGATAAAATGAGCTTTTCTTTCTCCTTGTCAAGTTTTCACCAGCTTCCTGAAAGATCTTGGAATGAGGAATTTTATTTTTTTTTCATTTACTTTTTAAAATAATCCCTGGACAGTAAGTTTC
The DNA here is from genome assembly GCA_033628505.1 of Tringa tobata. Classification (NCBI taxonomy): domain Eukaryota; kingdom Metazoa; phylum Chordata; class Aves; order Charadriiformes; family Scolopacidae; genus Tringa; species Tringa tobata. The sequence continues at coordinate 4,896,758 of JAHREE010000188.1, forward strand.
TGTTTATTCTCCTGACTAAAATATAAGCAAGTGATATAACCTCTCTGTACAGAAGGTTCTCTGCTCATTAAACAGCACTAATGAAATTTGCCTGTCACTCAGGAAGAGAGCCATGATGACGTAAGTGGGATGTAAATGGTACATAGGTCTCACACCAGCTGTCTGACCGCACGCAAATTTTGCCTTGATATTTGTAAAGCAGTGTGAGTCTAGATGGAGGGCAGTATCCCAGGTACAGTTATGTTTAACACTTCAATTAGAAGAGAGGATTTTGGCCTCATACAAGGAAGAAGTCTGCTATTGTAAGGCCACATGTTCTAATGCTTACTTTGCAGAGCAGATCTCTACATTGTTATAGCAACATTATCAACTGTTTTGTTGACGGTTATATTAGAAGAAACATAAATACTCACAGTTTTATGGCCACAACTGCAGCAAAGAGCTACTAGTTTCCAGAACGCTTTTATTTCATCCACTTTCTTGCCACTCTGTAGTGAACTTTAGGCCATTTTCCTTCCATACCAAATTGCTTTTTGGCCTTAGTTCTAGTATAACCCAGAAACAATGCCACTGTGGTGTGAAATCTTAATCAAACCCAAAAAAAGACTTGAAAGTAATTCCAGAAAGCAAGACTGTGATAAGAAATTTCTCATCAACCATCTACTTGTGGGCTGAGAGGTAGACCATAGCTTTGCTACAAAATGCCATCCTCCCCATTTTCACAAATCTATAACCCCTCTTACTAAACAAATTCCATTTGTTCTCCTTGGTGCCCTTTAATTACCCAGTACTTTCCTATTAACTTAATTATTTAAGTGCTTTTCACTCCCATGCTACTGCATGTACAGATGCTATGTGTATAATACATTAAACCTGCATAATTGACTTACATTTAAGTGTCACCAGTTGTGTAATGTTCTGTGTTTGTTTTGTATTCATGACACCGTGAAGAAATGAAATGCTTTGTGTTAGTAAACAGAGCTCTGTTTATTGCTGCTCAGAGCTGGAACAATTTGGGAAAATAAACCCACTACTGCTATTAAAACACATGGACTTGAGGAAACAGAAGCAGTGATCACCACTTGATCATCTGCATCAGCGTCATCTTGAACTGTAAAAGTTTTTCTGCTAAAACCAATGGGAAAACAGCAAGGACATATTCTGAGTCTGACATTTTCCAGTATTTGAGAGTAGCGGCTTACTTAGCCAGGAAACTACATCTCTGAGGAAGCCCAACAGAAATTAAACATTAGTGGCTGGTTATTTCTTAATTACTTGAGGTCCTCAGTCGCCTGATGAAAATCAAACCAACCAGAAATACTTAAAAGGCAAAAATCCCAAACCAGCAGCATCTGAATCACTTTCCTGAAATTTGTCATTATTTCCCATTTACCTTACCCAAGTGTTGAGATTAGGTGTAAAGACTCCAAACAAAGCCAGAATCAATTGCAAGGCTTTCTGGCAGCTGAGATCCCAGGTATCAACCACTGTTTGCAAATACCTTCATAATATTTCTCAATTAAACCAATGTAGTGAGTTTTTCTCCCAAAGTTTGAAGTTATCAGTATTTCTGGCGGGGCCAAAATGAGTCAGAGAAAATTTCCTTCTGAGACAGGTCATCTCCCTGCATTTCCCTTGGGTAAATTTGCCTGAAAGGCGCATTGATCAGTGAAGGCTGGATAACTCAGGTACAGCAATAATCTTCCTTTCCCACAGTGCAATCACTCACCAGATGCCTTTCACAATGAGATGGCTGTGGTCATATGCTGTCTAGCCTAGCCCAGCAGGAACTGAAGAAAAAACACTGGTATCCTCAGAATTAAAAGGAACATTGATCAAAATACTGTCTTTAGTACATTTTTTGTTTTCACTCTATATCTGCAAATTGAATGTTAGTTGCCTGACATCTCCCCCCCACGCTTGTTGGTGAGATGGTTCAATACAGTTAGCAAAGCTCAGGGTATGGGTCATCTAAAGTAGATGCCTATGTTTGGTCAGAAAAACTGTACATAAAAGCTGTAGCCTACAGTTCTTCATGAAGTATACTGCCAATCTAGGTCAACAACAAAACTGCAGACATCCAAACAGTAGGTATTATGTGCTCTACTCTGTTACCTAAACAAAAGCATTTATTGTCACATGAGATGCTGTGGTTGTCTTCTACAATATCCTAGCTTTCCTATAGGTCTTGTGTCCTATCTGAGAGCTCCATGCAGATAGCTCTGATACTTTAAAGGGTCAAAACTGGTACAAGAAACATATGCTTAGGAAATGGAATCAAACTTTTCATCTCTAATTGAATCTCACTCATGAAAATTTGAGTTTGAATTTGAATAAGCCTTAATGAATAGTTTTCTCTAAATAAATAGAAGAAAAAATAGTAAAAAACTATGCACTGTTGCATTTAACACCAGTTTAAAAAATAAATAAAAAATAACAAGTCTTAGAAGATTTAAAATAGAAATTAAAGTTGAACATCAAATTAAACCTTTGAAGATTTAGCCTTTGCATATTTTTGTTCTTCATTTCTCCAGGAATAAACACAAAGGGAGAAGTGTGAGTGTTTGCTTTTCATTTTTGAGTATGGCTGGTGAGCAATTAGACCCTGGACTGTTGTTACAAGTCAGAATTGCTCATCACACTTCAATTCAGCCATCTGGGGCTGTGTGTGTATTGGTGAATAAACCAGGAGCAGGGTGTAGGCTCAGGCTCTGGACTGTGTTTATCCTGAAATAATCATCATGGGCCAGCTAACACTTTCTTGAACAATGCACAGTTTGTTCAGAGGATCACATCCACCAGAGACATGTCCCAACAGGCGATTTGGACAATAATGTACCAGGTTTGGCTCTTTACACACAACCATCTAACAGTGTTCCATCAGGATGTACACTCTCAGCCACCTGCCATGTCCAAGGGCCTGTAACACACTCTTTCAGCTATGTGGTGTGAAAACACCACTGCGAGAAGTTGCTATACAGCCATCATTTTATTTATGATATTTTGAACTGAAAAAAAAAAAGAAAACCACACACACAAAATCATATTTCTTTATGATGCCTTTATGAGGCAATCAGGCAGTCCAGAGGACACACAGTGCCAAATTCTATGCAGTACAGAGATGGCTTCTCAGTGCAAATTTCCCCAGAGAACAATCCATATTTAGCAACAAATATAGAACAAGAAGTTACTTACTTACCCAGTCATTTCAATAATCCTCTAATGAATGAGAACAGAGGAAATTCTAAGTGGTCGTATATATCCCACCCACATCAGAGGTATATCTCAGCATTGGATCTATAATTCTCTAGAACTGACTCTTCAACTGGCTATAGTTCTCTCCAAAGAGACATTGAAATTTTGGATGGATAAAGTTAGTAGACATAAGTCCTCTAGGCATGAGCAGTCTCATAAAGTTATTGGATGGTTTCTACTTTTCATTCTTATAATGAAAGCTTCTTTTTTTTTTCCTCCTATCTGTAAGTTCCTATTTTTCTCTGCATGAGTTACCTTTCATTTGGCATCATTACATCAGATTATCCTCTAAGCAGAAAGTCAGCAGCAGTCAGGTTTGTCATATATACCCCAAGCATACACCATTCCCCTGTTAAGTGGAATGAGATGTTAAGATACCTGTCCTCTGTGTGCTGAACCACCCTCAAGGCAGATTTTTCCATCAATTACCTGCATTTAGGAAAGTTTGACATTTTAAACAATTAGCGATGCAAAATTAAGCATGCAAATCAGTAGTTTGCACAGGATTTGTAGTAAATTAAATGGAGCTTGTTTCTCCAGATGAAATTCACTCACTGATGAACACAAAACCTCTTCGAAGATCTGAATGGCAATACAACTGCTTCATAAGCCTGGCTTACACATGGCTTACTTTCATTCTAGACTGTGCCCCTTTTGCTCCATAAGGGCAAGATTTTTTCCTTCTTGTGTGATTTCATTGACTGCCATATAATTAGTCCATGAGATAATTTAACCTTTTCTTTTTCATTAGTTGTCTCATGTGCCCTGGCTTCCAAACCTTCACATGAGAACTACAACACTTGGTGAAACTGAGCTGGGAGATAAAGAGATTCTAGTCATGTGAAAATATGGGAACGAGACTCTGCATGGAGTAAATGAAACATCTTGTAAAATGAAATACCTTTTTTTCTTCGCTTTGAGCCCACGTGTGAGGATTGAAAGCATAACCATGTTATTGACATCAGGGGAAGTAATCTCGTATCTAAGATTTGACTTATGATAACAATTGAAAACATCACATTGTTCTTGCTGTGTGTATCAGCTTCTGATTCAGAGTCTCAGGCAGGTAAACCTGCTACTGCCCATATACACAAATATAAATATCAAATGTAGACGAGATAGAAGGAATACTGAATGCATATATCTGATGGTAGACATTGTTTTTTATCAACTTTGGAACAGAAAAAAGAGACGTAAGTGAATCATAAATGTTGAAAGACAAAGTATTTCAAAGTCAGAAAAAATCCAAATTAAGGACTATGTTGTGCAGTTGATTGAAACCAGAATAAACTTTGGGATGCAAAAGGAACTGTCGCGATAGAGTCCAGAGGCTGACTTGTGAGGTTGCTTTACAGAGTAGGAGTTCATCTGTATTACACATCCTGCATACCTTTTCGGTGCAGACAGTGCTAACAAAAATAGGAAATGACAGTTTATTATGCCCAAGGAGAGGAAAGAAAACTGACTTGTGAAGAGAGCCAACTCAATACAGAATTTGCTATGTTTGGTTTTGGTATTTCCTAGCATTTTTCCTATTCACTTGTTATGGCTGTTTTTGAAGACCCTGGAGTAAGAGGACCCCTTGCTATACAATCTTACTGAGAGGGATTTGGAATCATAGAATAGTTTGGGTTGGAAAGGACATTTAAAGACCATCTAGTCCAAGCCCCCTGCAATCAGCAGGGACATCTTCGACTAGATTAGGTTGCTCAGAGCCCTGTCCAACCTGACCTGGAATGTTTCCAGGGATGGGGCATCTACCACCTCTCTGGGCAACCTGGTTTCACCACCCCCATTGTAAAAAATTTCTTCCTTATGTCTGCTCTGAATCTCCCCTTCTATAGTCCAGAACCATTACCCCTTGTCCTATCACAACAGGCCCTGTCAAAAAGCCTCTTCTTCTCCAGGCTGAGCAACCCCAATTGTTACTGGGGGAATAGGAAAGGTTTCAGCTCACTCTTCTTATGACATCAAAGATTGACTAAACCTCTGCCATCTCCATGGGACTGATAACAGATCACAGCACTATTGAAAAAAGAGTAAAATACACTGTGTAGCAGCAGAGTGAAAAAGTGTCTAGGTGGGCACCTGTTGTCTAGCCAGGGCTGACCCACCAAGCATGGTTACCATCAGGTCAAGTGTTTCCACACCTGTGGAGGGAGCACAACCATAGCCCTGTCTTTATAAGCTTCTTCGACAGGATCTACCCAGTTCATAACCTTAGTTGTTTTTCACAGTGGAGCTTGTGATATTCTTTATCTAAAAATATTTAGAAGCAGTGATCAACAAGATGGCTTTACTGCCTTACTCATCTTGTAAGAAGTTTACAATAGTTAGTTCTTCAAACTAGCTGTAGTGATGGTTGCTGGATTCTTCTCCACCGCTGAAATAATTAACAGCACTGTTAGCTAAATTGTAAATTCTTAATCTCTACTGGGTTTTGATTCTCTGTTATCATATGCTGAAATATTTGAACTATTTCTGGGGCAAATCACCGGTCAATGAATGAGATTGTAACATTGCTGCTTAATGATCCTGCTGAGAAGAAAAGTTAAAAATTGTATTTCAATATATCACCTTAATCAACTACTCAGAGTCTGTAGAAAAGACTCTTAAACTATTTTAAATGAAATTATTTTAATATAATTTAATATAAATATTCTGATATATGTATCAGATTGGTTATAAAAATTTATACCTGTCATATATGTGAAATTTGGACATGTTTTCCCTTCAAACATAAGTAGCTTGCTTTCCTGCCAACAAATTTCCAAGTTTGAGCTAAGCTATGTTGCCATGTCCTGTGTTCATGCAGTGGTTGCCCTGGGGAAAAAATGACAATTTAATACAAAAACACAGTCAGGGATATGTGGGTGGCAATGACAATGGTAGAACCACGTCTCAAAAGAGGAGTCAGACTTTGAATACCAGATTGCTGATCATTCTCTAAAAATACCCCTAAAATATTCAGCTGAATATATGAATGTATTCATGATTACTTTATAATAAATTTGTTGCATGTGTTTTTATCACTAGGTCATTTTAATGCTTTTGCAGCTCTATGTGACTGCACGTAGGGACAAGGTGGAATGTGTTTGCCTTCTAGTTTCTGAGATGTTGAGAGATCTGTTTAAACTCATTAGAGTATTGGATTCTCTCCTGAACTTTGTATCCAAACTTATATATGATTGTAAAGATTTCTCCCATGAAATCTAGGTCTGAGAAACAGGTTGGAATTCAATTTTCGCCAAGAAAGTTTGGTTTCCTAGAAGTTACATTTTGAAATATAACAACAGTGAAATATTGAAATAGTGATTTATTGGACATGTTAATTTTTCTTATTTTCTTATTTTATTTTAAAATACTTTAATGACACATTTATTTGTGACTGCTGTATCCTAGAGTCCAATATGCTGTATGTTTTAATTTATTTTTTTTTTTAAATAGAGGGATGTAGAAGAAGAATAAAATAAAGTTATGATGGTGTGAGAGAGTGACATGTTTTGCCTGTGCTAGAAACAGGATTATAAGTGTGAAAAAAAAATAAAGCAAATTTAAAAGAATAGCCAACAGAAAAAACTACATGACAAATCATACATAGTTACCCTTGTCATAGACCCTTTCAGTGGGGGGCAGTGTGTATATGTGTGAGGTGTCGCTGATGACTCAGAAGCCCAGAAGATGACAACTATACCATAAGAGAAAAGCAAAACTATGTGGAGGTGTATAAGCAGACATTGCATCTTAACAACCCATGAAGTAAATCTTTCCCACATGGCAACGAGAACCTTCTGCTAGATTGAGATATCACAGTTGAAGAAAAATGTTAGCTAGCTGGAAAAATCAGAAATAAAATTAAAAAAAAATATCAGAAATTAATAATCTGTGGTAAAGAATTAAGTAGGTCAAAGCAAATGGGAGGAATCTTCAGTGAATAAAAACATCACTGAGAAATAGAGAGGGAATTAATCAGTTCCTGTATCTACCAGAGACAGGAGAAGAAACAATGGCTTAAAGGAGGAGACATTAATGTTGGACATTAAGCAAGATATTCTATCAGTGGGAACACAGGAGAGTATTGCCTATAATGGTTACAGGCTTTTTCTGTGGTTGGAATTTTTTTAATTAAAAGTTGAACAAATTTGTATACAGAATACTGTCGGGACAGTAGTTCTCTCCTTAGGCAGATGGACAAAAGTCTACTTATTTTCTATGATTTCCTAATGAGTTTAAGTACCACTTTGAAGAGTCAGCTGTTTGCTATGCATGATCTAGAGGTGATAAAATGCTTAATATTAGTCCATTATAATAATATGCTGAACCTGACTAAATAGATTTCACTAAGTTCAGCAATTTTCAGCAGCGCAAGACACTGGAATAAAAATCTTTAAATGCATCTGTTCAATGACCTCTTACTCATTTGTAAAAGTCTAAGGTACTTAAGAGTTTGACCTACATGTTTGTTCAAGACAGAAATTCACATTATCCTTGTAATAGTGACCAACAAAAAATAAAAATCCAAGAATATATATATAACTATTTTCCTAGAAAATTTATATACTTATATTTTATTTTACAGGTCTTTATGGCTTCTCTAGAACATGGTTTTCTTCCCCAGTAAATTGTACTGAAGGAATAGTAAGATAGAGATACAAATAAGTACTGAATTGCTGCAACTTAGATTCAAGGGAAGGAGAGTAACTAAATCATCTCCATAAATAAAGAAAATGTGGTTAAAATAATTAATAAATGCTTTGGGAGAAAATTAAAAAATAACATTACCTAACAATACTAAAATATAAAGTTTCATTTAACATCAAGATCAAAAATGCTCAGTAATGGTTTTGCATTTTGTCAGTTATAAATGAAAACAAATGAAAGGAAAATAGTTTCTATGAGTTCTAGATATCTTTTAAACATAAAAAATTAAAATTTTTAAGAAGACTAACAGAACAGAGACCTATTAGAAACCTCTTGGATCACCAAAACCAATCTGAATGCTATCAATAGAAAAACATAATATCTATTCCTTTCACTACATTGTCAAATGTCCATTTTAAGATTCAAGAGAGCTTTTTATTCTCACCTGTCCTGCTGCAAAGCTCTTTAGGACCTCACAGCTGATACTTAGAAATGTTCTAATTTCCATCCCAAATTCATTCATGACCAATAATAAAGAATCATCTCACATTTTATTTGTGAGATAATAAATGTCTTTTCTCTGTAACACGATGAAAGTCAGCAGAACAGATTGTGAATCCCTTAAGAAAAGAGTGAAAAAGAAAAAAACTCAAACCAGATGAAATTTACCATCAATGTATAAAAACAATATTGTTCATTTTAACAATATTCTCCATATTTTTTCTCAAAGCCTGATTTTGAACAGCTTAGCTTTTACATCGTGAAATGTTTAACCTGTGTAGAAAGGATGTTGTTTTTATATATATGTTGACATATATTCTTTGTTGGAAGAAATTAAAATATTTGTACATCTTTATATATGCTCCCAATGAGTTACTTATCTGGTTATTTACTGCAAATATTTGGATCAGGTCTTGTCTGTTCTAATAAATTACACATCATATTGCTCACAAGATGCCTAGAGCTATGAAACTAAAAGTGCACGTAAGAAGGAAACTAAATTCAGAATGAAAATGTATCTACAGCAAGAGGTAGTCAGTTTTAAACCTCTGTTTCCAAAAGGATTGCACTAGTTTATATCAGTTAAAACTTCGGTTTATTGCTTTTCTTTATATCTTTTTATCTTTCTGCATAATGTATTAATCATCCTAACCTTCAGGCACCATATGGAAAATGAAGAGTGACAGTTCTATATATCCCTGGATGCATCTTGTTGATCACCTCATAATGACCTGTCTTTTTAGAAGGAATTAATATCGCTGAGAATTTTCCACAGGGAAATTTGAAGGACCATTCACAATGTTTCATTATTTGGATATTTTTTGAACTTCATGTGATATTATTTGTCATGGCTTTAGAATGTCATCTCAGAGCTGTTTACTCATGTGGTCAAAACAAGGGGCCAAGAAACAGGAGAGATGGGTTTATACCTTAGCATGTATCAGCTTTTATAACTTTAAGTGGCATGAAGGACATTGTTACTTTAAAAAGGGTGAATTTTACTATATTTATTAAATATCTTTTTCCACTGTGTTTCCCTAGAAAAAAAAAAAAGACAACAGCAATTACAGTAATGGAAAAGCAAAACATTTAGGTCCTAAATTAGACAGGATAGATTTGAGTCTTTAGTTTTAGATTCTCCATTGATGCTGCAGAAGGCAACAGTGTTGTAACAGGTGCTTTCCATATTAATTCCTACTTCTGTTGAGAGCAGCAGCTGCCAGACAAAACCTTATTCAGGTGGCTGAATTTGTAAAACAGTCAGGTAATGAAATACATCTTCTCTTCATGGTGATTTTAAAACTTCGTGACCTTGACTATTGCCAGCATACTCAGTCTCTGTGCCAAATTCTTACATCTTTTCATGTGTTGTTTAGCTTGCACCTGACCTCTTGCACCGCTTTAGTGATTTCAGGGAGGTTCCTAGCGGCAGCTATTATTTCTTAATTCAAACAATATGAAAATATTAAGTGTTTTTATTGTTGTTGTTTGTTCATTCATTTGTTTTTTCTTTTTTCTTCCCTTCAGGGTATAATATATGATGCCTTTTATGATAGGAGGGGGTGTTTTAAGACAATATTGTTATGGTAGCCAACTTTTCCTGGTTTCAGGGTTTGGTTATTTTATTTGTTTGTTCGGGTGTTTAGTTGGGTTTTTTTTTAAATGTCTCTTTTTAAGTATCAAGTAAAATAATTAAGATCTAGATATTTTCCCTCAAAATTAGTAACAAATTCTGTATAAATCCCATAGCAGCAGCAGGAACGAGCTCCACTTCAGTAACCTCAAAGAAACACTCTGTTCTTACTCCCAAATTCACCTCAAAACCATCACCAAAGAGATGCTGATGCAGGCACAATGCCTTTTAAGAGCGGGCTCTGATTTAAAGCTGTGTCATTAGTGCTGAATGGCTGTCTGAGTGAACAGCAGCAGCAGCTTGAATGAGAGACTGAGGGTAGCCAAATTGGATATTGTACAATACATATTATTCAAATAGATGAAGGTGTGAGGCTAACATCTGCCTCACTCTTCTTAGGTGTGCCAAAACATTCAGCCTTCTGCTATTCCAGGAATCACTCAAGCTTATTCTAAATAGTTTGAACATGCTGCAACTTCCTATCTCAGGTACTTGTGCAGCAGCCTGCTGCTGGCCTTGCACTGGAGGCAAAAAATCCCAGCTTTGACAGGAAGAGTCTAGTTGTCCCAAATTTTTTGAGTCAGAGAAGAAGAATATGGTGCAGGATAAGGAGAGGCAGTGTAGCCTCTACTGAGATTTGTTATCATGGAATGTTTTATAAACTTGGATTTTCAGATGCTATTTTCTTGGTGAGTTTTTCTTTCCCTCTTATTTTCACTTTGTTAACTGAGCACGAGAACTGAAAAGAATCTTTTCCTACTTTTTTCCTTGAGAGAACTAAAGAGCTGTGTTCAGTCAGGACTGTGTGATAAAATAAAACCAGATCCCCTCTCCTGCTCATGCTCTCAGAGACTCCAGGCTTTCCCTAGTGGGGATGTAAGAGGCTGTTTCTCCCTGTTGAGAGCTGGCAGTAATGACACCTTCTGGCAAACGCTCCCCTGCGAGCCTCATGGAGATGAGAGGATGCTTGGTCTTCTCCATAAGCTTTTCCTCCTTCCCTGCTAGGTAATCACTGATAATCCAGTATCCAAATATTGGATTTTCCAGGACTGTGTACTTGAGACAAGGTGTATTGTATTGCTATTTTTTACGCATAATGCTACCTCAGAAAAAAAAAAATATCTATGAGGAAGGTTCAGTAGATGGAAGTGGAGCAAACAGCTTAAACGCTTTAGTCGTGTTGATGCAGTGACACAGGGACAAAAGATGGTGTCAAGGCCGAGGTTTGAGTGCTGATTCTTGGTACAATATATCAACCACCAGTATATGTTTATTTTCTTCTTTTTGGAAGGAACTCTACTTCACCTGGCCAGGACTGAATCCAGGATGACCTGTTTCTACCTTTTTTTCTGTACTCTTTAACATCGTACATCATGAGGCAAAAAAGGAGGAACAGAAAGTAAAGGGAGGTCTGTGGACACCACTAGTGGGCACCAGTCCCCTGTATGAGACATGTATTTGGGTCTCCTTCCCAATGAAAACCAAGGCACAGAGGATTTGTGTGGATGTTGTCTTTAGAAGGAAAAAGATGGCTCGAGTATGCACTCAGATCTGGGATTAAGGTGCTCACCTGACCATGGGGACTAGATATCACCTAATTAATAAAAATTACCACGAGTAAAATTATCAGTGTTATAAAACAACTGTGCAAAATATTTGTGCCACGATGGTGGTGTGGGAAGCTCTGCAGCCTCCTCCCACAGCGAACAAAAAACATACAAAAAGCTTTCCTTGCATCTGTTCTGCCGTCTCAAGCGCAGTTTTTATTCAGGTGATAGAAATGAGGAATTGCTGGGAACTGCAGTTTCAGAAGGGTGAGTTATGTGCAACCAGCTCACCAGGCAGCAGCAGGAGCCTGGGTCACTGATGTTGAACAGAACTGCAACAGTTGGCCAAAGCCCAGCTACTCATGGCCCCTGATCTCACACGGGTCTATATATTAAGTCAAGAATGAACTGCTGTGACCCTCCATTTTCATCTTTGTATAACAGAGATGATATGAAATAGCGATTTCTTCACTGAGTCTATAAAAAAGAAAGTGTCTTGCTTCTAGTCCATGTGATTTCAGCTTCCAGCTCATCCACCCAGCCATTTATTTCACTTTGTAAATGTTCACTTTGTTGTAGGCTGTTCATGGGCGAAGCATAAAGATCAGGCTTTGGAAGTATTTGCCTGTAACTCAAGCTTCCTAAACATCAATGAAATTTCACAGTAATTTTTAAGCCTTATGTGATTGGTCATTTTTTTTCATATGTAGACATTAAATCAATTCCAGTATTATCTCACTACTATTTCTCTACTCCTACTTGATGTTTTTCAGTTAATGTATTCCAGGTTCAAGTCAGTCCCCTTTGCTACAACAACAATTTGAAATCTTTATTCAGCCACCTACTTCCATAATTTATAAGCTATTTCTAATACTCAATTCCTAAATTTTGCTCATCAGCTTGCAAACTTGCCAATATTCTGCAACATGGTGTATGGCTTCACTCTTATTCAAGTGATCCATCTTGGTCTTACACATTTGTCAAACATTGCATCAGTGCCAATTTTTACCAGAGATAATAGGATGTTGGCGTTGGGTCCAGAACTTCATCATTATAATTGCTTCTGGAAACTGCGATACCTTTCAAATGGGTCCACCTCCCCTATCACATTTCAGTGCAGGTCTTAAGTGCAACACCTGTTTTATGTGGCATCAACAGGTTCTTCAAAATATCATTGTGAAGAAGTGTGCAACACAAGAGACAACCGGAGAGAAGATGCCAGCTGCCTTTGATTGAGTGCAATGGTTTTGCTGCTGTCAACCCCAGCAGCAATTACCCGGCAGAACATGGCAGACAGCTATAAGTACTACTCTGGAAAGTATTTATTGTATTCACTTCCAACTGTATTGAGTTGAATCAAAAACTAGGCATTTCTAAAATGTATTTTCTGTCTGCAGAGTGCTTCTGAGTTTCTTTCACTCTTAATTCCTTTTTTATTCTCCATGAGGGGTAGTGTGGGCAGGAGAAATAAAGGAAATATAATTCTTCCTCAGGAAATTTGAAACTTGGGTGTTTCTTTAAAATGAGTGCTGCCTTTCACTTAGTTTGGCTTCCCAGAAGTCAGTTTGTGTGAAGCAGAAAAATGAATAATCAGATTCTCCATCCTGATATCTATCTGCAGAACTCACTCCCCATAAACTGGGTTTATTACAGGTGACGAGGGCAAATTTTGTGAGAATTTCTTGTTCATACAATGATGGTAAATCACTGAAAAGTGAAATCCCCTCTCCTTTTCCCCAGCTGTCTGCCATTCGTCAGCTAAGCCATTTCAGTATTTTCTGACATTTTCTGCGTTCTGCTTTAATGTGATTAAACTTGTGATACATTGTCAGAGGGTTTAGCCAATGGCAGTATTACAAAATGCCAGACACATCACTGCTAGTTCCACTCAAACTCTCCTTAAATATGTTCCTTTTTGATACAAATTACTCATGATCTGTGGGTGGCAAACTGGATCCCATCTATTCCAGCAACTCTTGTGAAAGCTGAGAGGTTAATAGTTCATGTAGGATTTGACACGATAAATTTAGCCAGCAATCAAGCAAACTTTTTGTTCAAAATTTGTAGCCGTGAAAATAAGCAACACAGGTTCCCATGCTTAATCTTTGGGACACACCCATGAAGTCCACTAATTAATTTCATGGAATATGCACATGAAGTCAATAAAAATTTCCTGGGAAAATTATTCCTGCCTTCTCCAACTACAGCTTAAAACATATTTGTGTATATATATATACATATGCAAATATATGTTTTTATATATATCCCCATACATACAAACACTGTCCATTCAGATGGAATGGCTGGTCACAAAGGACTGGAAGGTGCCATTGTCTTCATTACTGAACAAAGGAAGGGACCCTTACTGAGGTTAACTATTTCCCAGACCCCTGGTATTAAGTAGAAATTATTAGTTGGCTACATCAGAGCTAACGTTTATTTACTCCCTTTCTCCTTCTTAAGCTGAGGTGGGAAGCTGAGTGGAGCCTTCTCTGGCCATCTCCTTTAGGCCTACCAGGAGGCATCATGCCTGCTTTGTGAGCTTTTCGATTGTATGCTGCCATAGCAAACCTCACCCACATCACCAGTTCCTTTAAGCCTTTTCTAAAGAACGACCTCACAGTGACAGTGTATATTTATTGAGAACTCAATAGCATTGAGCCCTGAAAGATCTGGAAATGGGCATATATACATTATTTTGATATGTGTCCTATGTGCCAACCCAACAACATGTCCCTTTTTTTCTTGTTTTCCTTCTACTTGCATCCCCATGTTACCACTCCTTTGTGGGCGTGCTCTGTCATCTTGTCCTATCCCTTTTCTCTTCATGTCAGATCACTCTCCTGATGAGATGTGTGGACTCAAACATCATGAAGTGGGACCTACCCAAGGGGGAAACGAAGCCATAACCAGTTTAGGGGTGGAATGGCAAGACTCTGTATCCCTTGACCTGGAACTATTTAACATGCCTAGCAGAAAGGAGAGTTGTGAGATGGTGGGAGCAGCAGGGCACGAAAAGTATTTGACCACAAGATTGGAAGGGTTACGATTCCATGTTAGACAACAGCACCATGTGGAAATCTGAGATTCGTTTGTCTGCATGACACGGAGGGAACTGAGTGGGGCAGGCAGTTGTGAGGACTGTAGGTGATGGGGCTGTGCCTGGAGATCAAAACCTTGTGGAGATTGCAAACAACTTCAGGTTTTTAGGCTAGGCACCCTTCCAGCAGTGAAACCAACTGATAAACCTGAACCCTGCACCCGGTTGGCACAGGAGGGGAATCTTTTACACTGTCACAAAAGAAGGAATGATAACTCATTCAAAAACAGATGTTGTACTGATATAGCTTCATCGGTCCCCAATGCTTGTATCGAAGAGGAAATGCAAACTGCTCTGCTTATGTTTTATTTCTATGATCCTGCTCTACTTGCTGGTGATTTCCACCAGTTCTTGTAACATGTATGAGAATGAACCTCTCTCTCTTTCTCACCCTGGGATCTCTGGTGGGACAGATAGGGCAGTGTGTCAAATAATGGGTAGTGATTGGTATGAAATTACTTCATCCCACATGCTGTTTGGCTATTACACGTGATTAATCAAGAGCATATGACTGCTAGAAGACATGAAGCTCCTGCCAAAATCTTCTTTAATTTAGCTGGAATATAAATAAACACAAAACAACAACAAAGACCCACAGTCCATATTTGCATAATGAAGGGCTGTGTTTGGTGGAGATCAAAAATGCATCTATTTCAAAAACCCAAAACTATTGTGTTTCTCATAGTTAATCACAGTCTAGCCTTATATAATTGAAAAGTGATACAAGGTTAAGTACTGCATGGCATTTATCCTATTTTCAATCCCTTCTTTTTATATATATTCTATCAAGGAAGTGGAGCATACTTAGTCAATACAAATCATCCAGCTAGCTTGCAGAATATTTATTGGACAGGAATATTACTTTTTACTTTAATTTATTTGTATATACAGATATATGTATATACAACTGATTTTTAAGGAGTGAAATGATGAAAAAAGCCCCAAACAAACCCAGGGCTTCACCAAGATTATATGGTTACTTATAGTGCTGAATTTTTCTTAAGTGACGGCTGTAGAAAAGGGTAACATCTAAAAGTGGGACTGTGAGAATGGGATTTGCTGAAAGACAGTGACACAAAAAGTGGGGATGCAAATACAGCAACTGGAGGGAGCCTCTTCCTTAAGGAGAACCAGACCATTACATTTCTTAGTGTTTCTGAGCCACCCTCTCTGTCCCAACAGGCAGCAAAACGAATGAGGGCAGCTACAACATCTGCCAAGTCCCACATCTTGTTTACAGTCATCTATTGCGCTCTTAATTTCTTGACTCAAACTAATTTCTTGAGATAAACACAGGATTTTTACAGCTCCCCTGCCTAGCTCTCACTCCTCACATCCAGCTGCTGGTGCAGTTGGAGCTGTGACTCACAAACATGCTGGAAGGAAAGTCTGAGCTGAAAAAGGGGTGAGTAACAATGGAAAGACAAGATCTGAGGACGAGACAACAGCAGACGGACTGTGAGACTCACATCAGGGTATTAATGATTAATGGGAGACAAGATGAGCGAGCACACAGCTGTGAGAGTGTCCTGCTCTTCCCTCCTCCTAATGTTTTTAAGGCCATCTCCACACTGCGTCCCGGCCCTCTCTCCCCACTCCAGCTTTCCATATTTGCTTTTTTTTTGCCTACTCTGGCTTGTCTAATATATTCAAATTTCCAAAATGATGCTCTTTCTAATAGTGATGCCTGCCTCTGGCATATCTTAGGCTGTCAAATTTCCTTAAGTAAAGCCTGTCTAAGTCTGTTTGCAAAGGGAAAACATGCTGCAAATAGCAGGGGAAAAAATGGCCATATAAAAAAAAAAAGTTACATTACAGCTATGAAAGAAAACCTTCTATGACTTCTTTAATATTTGGACATCACTGCCTGTTATAAACCTCTCTTCCTGTGTGCTCCCTACCCCCACTTTAAAAATCGTATGTCTGTATGAAAGACTCATAGATACGGTATAGATGATGAGATCACATCAGCCATGATTAGATCTAGAATATAAAGAACAGTGACTGCAGAGCTGTTATATACAATTCATATCAAAACTTCAGAAATGATTGCAGATGTCAGACAAGAAGGATTATTTTTATCAGCTTTTAAATACTTCCCAGATGAAAAAAAGAAAATACACCTCTCTTTAGTTAACACAATGACCATTTTAGAGATGATCTACTTGCTCGGGGGGAGGAGAGGGAGAGGTGATTAAAAAGGAGCGAGTCTAGACAAAAATACTTGGAAGATTTCATGCTAACCTGAAGATGCCTTATTTGTGTAAAACTCATTACACGCTCTCTAATTACATGACCTCTCACTATTTTGCAAATCATTTCATACAACAAAACATTTCTAAAAAGACTTCTGAAGGAAAATAATGGCTTTTTTTTCCCAGAAATGGATTTTTGGTGTCTATCTGTTTCCTTGTTTGTTTGCTTATTGAAAAACAGGAGAATGATACTGATGTCCTTTTGGAAAAAAAGACAAAAGGAATTTCAGAGAGGGTTGAGGAGAAAAATCTATTGGATAACAATATTTGTTTGGTAATATTTTTAATAGAAATATACTTTTCAAAATAAAGGGACTAAATCATAATTGATGGATATGTTTTATCCTTTTCTTTTTCTTTCCCTGTGATCTAAGGATGATTTGCAGGTTACCTTTATAGGCCAATACAATTATGCTCACTGGAAATGATTGTCAGTGCTAATGGTATCATATCACTGTCAGATGAACTGCCCTTCCTAAGTCTTATTAGAGGTGATGCCTCTGGTGGGTTGACTTTGGCCGGCTGTCAGATCTCCCCCAGCCACTCACTCGTCCCCTGCTCTGCAAAATCACGGGAGCGGAAAATATGATGAAAATGTTTGTGGCTCAAGACAAGGATGGGGAGATCAGTTAACAGGTGTCAACACAGGCAAAAAAGACTGGATGCAGGGAAAACTAATTTAATTTATTGCCTATTAAAGCACAACCAGATAGAGAGAAACAAAGACAACAATTAAAACAACACCTGTTTCCCCCCCACACCTCAAGAAAGAAGGACGTTGTCTCCCTTCCACCCAACCTTTCCCCATTCCCAACTTCCCCCCTCATTCCCAACCCCTCTCCCCACCCCGAGGGGCACAGGGCTGGGGCCAGGGGTTGGGGTCCCTCCATGGCAGCCCCTCTGGGCCGCTGCTCCCTCCTCACCCCTCTCCCTGCTCCAGCGCGGGCCCTGCCCCGGGCTGCAGTCCTTCAGGGACACCCTGCTCCCGCCTGGGCTCTCCACGGCCACAGTATAGGATAATGCTCAAACCTCTTGTTTTTAGCTAGTAAAATCTGGAAAGAAAACAGAGTGCTTTGAAACCGAGGAAGGGGGGGGGCAGGGGGAAGATCTCTTCATGTTAACAGATCTTTGGCACAGCCATAGCTTCAGTGAATATGAATCAACTCACGAATCTCTGTTGATGCCCTTATCCCAAAGTGTCATATCCGTTCGAAGCTGTGTTTGGATACTGCAGCTGCTTCTCTGTCCGTCTAGATGTCAGAATGTCAAAATTTTATCAATTTTTTGTCAAAAGGTGCTGGCAGCTGCCATCATGGAGGTCTCTGATCTAAAAATGCCTCCAATGTATTTGTGAAATATATTGCCTTCAGACTAATTGGAAGCAGTAGTCAAAACCTTTATGTCATAGCTTTTCCAGTGAGGAAGGGAAGCCACTGCCTGAGGAACGTGTGGTTTATCCAGAACCTGCTTTAGACCACAAATGGATTTCCCCTGCTTCCAGCCTGAAGGATTTGCATATAAGTCCTTAAGAGAAAAGAGTAAAACAGTATTTATTATTGAGTTTAGAGATGTTAAAAACAGGGGGGATTTTGAAGAATGGAATTTCCATTTCATTGAGATTTTTAATAAATTTTTTTTGTCTAGTTTTATTTTTTCCTTCCTATGGTAAAATGAACATGGCTTTCTGCATTTACATCCCCCCCTTCCTTTCTTCCTTCTTTCCTTATTTTCTTCCTTCCTTTATTAGTTAATTAACCAATGTGATGTGCTCCAGACCCTTAATCCTCTTTGTGATCCATTTCTGGGCTCTCTCCACTATGTCCATGTTTCTCCTGTACTGAGGAGCACTGGAGACAGCACTCCAGCTCCGAATAAAGGGGAAGGATCACCTGCCTGCTGGCCTTACTCCTAATGCAGCCTTGGATAGCATTCATCATACTTGGAGCAAGGGCACACTCCTGGGTCATGTTCAACCTGGTGTCTACCAGGACCCCCAGGTCTTTCCTGCCAAGCTGCTTTCCAGCTGGGTGGCCTCCAGCATATATTGGTTCATACGCACGTCTGTATGCAGTCCTGAGATTATTTTATGTGTTTACCTAGAAGAAAAGGCTTAAGCTCCATGAAATTCAACGGTTAAATTCCCATCACTTTTTTTTTTTTTCTCCCCCCCCCTATTACTGGGGCCAGGATTACTCCCTTGTGGCTGTCCCATATAGTTTTTAATCAAAAACATGAGATATGTGGTCTCGTTGGATTAAACAGGACTCCACATGCCTGCACCAGCATGTAAATAGAGGGATCAGTGTAATAATGTTTAAAGACAAAATAAGACACAGTGGGAAATAACAAAATAAAACGCAGGGGCTGAGAGAAGGCAGCAAACACAGTGATGAGACAGCACTCCACAGCAGTGTCCCTCTTACCACCAAGTTGTCTGCTTGTTCAGAGCCCTGCATGTTATTTGGTCCAAAGGGATCAGAAGATCAGTGTTAGCAAAATGGTAGGCATCAGGGAATGCTTTGAAATTGTTCTTGATTTAGGGAAGCAATTTGGGATTAAGCACTTCTAGGGGGATCACATTCTGATACCTTGCACACAATTTCTACTCCAAGAATGAAATCGGTCTCACTGGCTTCTTTGGGTAAAGGAAATAACTATTTAACGTGAATAGAACTAAGTCAACCCCCTGGGTATTACTGAATTAAAGAAATGGCATTCATAGCTGATGTTTTACAGATGCTCTAAATTCAGGGGAAGGAAGCAAAGGTTGATAGAAGGCAGTGGGGAGTTTCAAATAAAGACTTTGGTGATTAAAAAAAAAAAAAAAATCCCTTCTCCATAATATTAATTTTACAGCAATTCTTTTTAACAGTTTTGATTGCCCTCAGGAGGTCTGGTCTGAAGCAAAGGAAACTAATTCTAATCACAGGAAATTTATGTTGTTTAATTTTGACCTTGGCTCAGATAGTGGAGGATTATGTGTCTGAGTTTTTGACCCATGTAGGCAAGGCTCTGAAAATGGGAACTGAAGATGGAGAGAGGACTAAGACAGACAACATTGTTCTGGAACATAGGGAAAGTAGGACTTGGCTACAAAAAAAGACTTTGCTACAAAATGGCATTTCAATCCAGAGCATTTCATGTATTTCATGATGTGTGTAATAGAAATGATCACGTGGCATATACTGTATTATAAAAATTTATGGCACCACATTGTGACAAAATATTTGTTAAAATATTCTCTTATCTTTTTGACGACTATGAAGCCATTACATGGGGAAGTAGCTGTGAGTAGATATTGAAATCCCTTTAAGATCATTTTCTAATCATTCCCTCATACTTGAGTAAAATACTTGGACATCTTTGAAGTTTCCAGCAAGAAAATAAGTACTAAATGTACCTATTACAGAACTACCCCTTTTAAGTCTGCTCATCATGTTAGATTTGAAGCACTGGTTCCATGAAAGGACTCGGCTCTCAGGAAAATCCCCATTGATTAAATGTCTATTGTGAAATGTGTCCAAAACTGTCTAATTCCCAATGACTTATGGTATTTATCAATATATAAAATTTTAAATGAAAACTGAATTAATCAGTTCTTCCTCAGGAAATTTAATGCATTTTTTAAAAGGGGTCCTAGTTCTTATAGCAAATTTGCCCTTTTCTGCTTGAATTAATAAAAAAAAAATCTGAAAAATCGTGGTTTCATGGAACACTTTGTCCTTCAGGGGTATCTTTATTAAACACATTGATCTCTGTCCTTCCTGTTTCTTTGGTAGTCAGCTCGGATATCACAGCTGCGATCCCCACGCAGCTCAGTTAAGTCACTTGGATGAACAAATATTCTGTGAGTATTTTTTCAAGTATATCAGTGTAAAGAGATTAGACTGCACAATCCAAATGTCTCTGAAAGCGCATCACCTTCAGTATCAAATGCTGTTTACGTGTTGATCTGGGCACTTATTATATGGCACACAGTGTCTGTACAGCTGCGAGTAACTTAAACTTCTAACTCTGGAATATTTCCTCCTATTGTAATGGAGGTCAGAAAGATGAATGCACTGGCTACCCTGTGCTGTTCAGTTAGTCTCACCTAGGGTTTTGTAACAAATTACATTATATTATGCTACATGTTTGGGTGGTTTGGTTTTTTTTTTCCAATTCTTTTATTCCAGCAATGAAAACCTTGTGGACATAAGTGGATTTTTTATTTCAAATTGAAATATAACAATAGTAACAAAAATAATAAAAACAGTAAAAATGATAAAAACAACAAAACCGATAACAATAATAGTAATGGTAATAATAATAATAATAAATGATACTGCCTGATTTCCATTTGAGGTGTAATTTAAATTGTGGAGCAGAAAAGTGGAAGACTGAAATTTGGTACCTTCCACACAGAGACATAGAGGGCTCTTCCTCAGTGCAGAAGTTTCAATGTACCAGTTACTTTTCCCAATGGAAGCCTTCAACCACATTTTATAATCAGGTTCCCCAATCATTGACCGATAGGGTACTGCTGTGGTGGATGAAGGTGTCGCTTCAATTTCTGTGTTACACATAATATCCAAAAAGAGAACAAAAAATTTTACTTAATCCTAGTGGTTCAGATTTGAATATTTCTGTTCTTGCTTCAGTGTATATTCAAGCATTTAATTCAACATGCACCATTTACACCAAGAAAACACAAAGGACTTCACACCAAATGCCTCAGAACGTAGTGAGATGATGGGAAATAGTGTTCACATCTCTTTATAGTTTTGTTGTTTGAAAGAATTTACTCACAAATGGCAATTAAAGTTTCAATCACTGCCAAGAAAGTTTGTGTTTAAATTAGGGAGCAGAGGACACAAGTCTGTACAATATTTTGAACCAAGAATTGGAGCTATCTAAACCTAAATCAAATTAGGATTCAGGGCAGGGGGAAAGTCTGCTTTTTTTAAAGCACTACCTGCATAATTGTTTCAGAAATGTATTAACCATATTATATACCTCAGAGTGAATCTAATGGAAACTCGGAGCACAGAAAGCTGTTTACAGGTATACCACCCACTAGTCATAATGAGAGACTGAAATGATGCAGAGAGTGACATCCATGGGTGCATGGCAGGAAGTGACAACAAGTAATTTTGAAGTGAAAGGTCAAACTGTCAAGCACTTACGGCAAATCACCATTTTCAAGGATTCTGATGTCCACTAGACACAGGATTTCTGGGAAGGAGCACAGGCAACATAGGGATGCATCTGGGGGGTTTTAATTATTTTCTTTGGGTTTTGTTTTTGAGAGCAGAGAGGAAGACAAGTATTTAATGCATTTCATCTCAGAATTGGCACTGTGTTACAGAATATGCCAGAAGAAAAAGCTGTCTACAGTGAAAAGTCTATCAAATAGTTCAGGTTTACTTTCTCTCTCTTCAGTTACATCAGTTAAGAAAAGGATATAGCAAAAAACAAGTTCTCTTTGTGTTATGCCAAATAATTCTAATCACAAGTCTTGGAAGAAATGTCATACTTCTCCCTCAAGCAGAGAGCATTGTCCTCAATTTCTCCATTGCCTTATTTTGGCTCTCTCATGACTTTAAGATAAATCAGAGCATTCATGTCTTCCATATTGCTCACCTAAAGGACAATATAATAATGTAGTAGAAATGAAGATGAGAAAAATTCACCATCATCCATTGCAAATTTGAAAATTCTACAGTGAATTAATCAGATCAATCCGTATCTCTATTGTATGCATTTATGGCATGTTCCAGGGTTTTTGGCTGTAGCTCACACATAAATGTAGCAGGAATTTTGCAACTTCCTCTTCCTAAAGCAGTTACACTACAATTGATTTGGACACACTGTTGCAAGATATTGATGGAAATAGTTACAAAGAGGGTATTTTCTTTCCTTCCATGAAAAAAAATAAAAAATAAAGGAAAAAATAGTCCCATTTAAAAAAAAAAAAAGTAAGAACGACCATTTTCTTTCTTCCACAGTCACAATTACTGCTTCTTACCACCTTCCCCTTCAGTGTGAGTGCCAGCATTACAGATTACTTTAGAAAGCCTTTTATCTGGAAAGAGTAATGTCTCCCAGAAACCTGAGGAGAAGAGCTACAAAATAGATCTGCGCAGTCAATATTCTCAAGCAGTGCGGAAAATAGTGTGTCAGACAGAGGGTATGTAAACTCATAACCTCCTATTCCTCCATTTATAACACTTAACCAGCACCACAAGGCTCCATATGGATGACAAACCACCACACCAAGCTTAATTACTCAGCTTTGAAGTTGCACCATTTTTTAGTTGTATTGCTTAGTTCTTTGGACAAACCATAGGGTGGAAATAAGAAGTGTGGTCACCTCCTCTAGCCAGATCAGTCCAGATTCCTCCTGCTGGACTGCTGGAGCCCATCCTGGTGTCCCAGGGGTCTCTGTCCAGGCTGAGAGATGCGGCTGCTACTTTCCCATTCAACCAGTGATGAAGCTGTGCATGTGTCCCAGAGACAAACACACAGACACACACAGAGGGCAGTGACACGGCTGGTCACACAGACTGCCACAGGCAAGGCAGGACCCAAATAAAACATAACCACAGACACCCAAGTCCCCTTCCTCCTTCTTGGCTGGTAAAGATTAAAGTTCAGTAGCGAAAGCACCTATAGAGCACTCAGAGGGGCTCATAAACCAATGCCTGTCCCTGGATTACTGCTTTAGAAACTAGAGAAGATACTCATGTCAATTTTGCTATTAGATAATTTCCTGGGTCATCATTTTATCTGATCGGTTTAATGATCTATGTTACTTCCACTTTCAATGTGAATACTAACAATCAGACCTTTACCTTGTGACTTATCAGTTTGATCAGTAAGCTGTCCACACTCTTCACACTGTTACTTCTACCAGAGCTTAGAATGATCATCTAAAATTTGTCAGTTTGGTGTCTGAGCTATAGTTAGATGCTACTTTTATTCATGTATAAAATATCTTTCTTTGAATCAAGAGCCTGTTATCAGATAATGCCAATAATGTTTTACTTGACAAGCCTCACAGTATCAGTTAATCTCACCTGAACTTTCCATTTATTACTCCAGTTTATCTCCCTTCTTGATAGTAACTAGATACCAACTAAATTTTTTCACAGAAAGAAAGATATTTTCAGATCACTTTGTTACACATAAATACATAACTGCAGGCAGGCACACATCTGTCTTAGAGAGCACAATATGTGCACAATTAGCACATTTAACTAGTTAATTAGAGGAAGCTTAAAGGATAGTGCAGATGGCCTTGAAAAAACAGGCTGTGGGATAGTCAGTGCTCTGTCTTCTAATGTTCTTCTATAGTGTATCCTCTAGATATCCTGTTGGTCTGTCACCTCCCTTGCATCACTGTGGGTCACTGTGTCATCTGTACTCAGATCCTACCCTACTGTCACCATCAGTAACTGACATATCAGTGGTTGCTCTGTGTTCCTGTCTTACCTCTTTATTTTTCTACAGTTGTTACCCATTTTTGCCTACAGTTTTCATGTTCAGATACCTCAGGTACAAAGAACACCAAAATAATAGCTTAGCAGAGGAAATACAGTAAATAGAAAAAGACGTTTCCATTCTGAACACCCTGTCAGTTCCCTGTCTGAAACAAGAGAAACTGATAGAGGGTTGTGGTTTTGTGTTTTCATTCAAATATAAAATTTTAGAAACTGCATTTCTGGATTTAGGTGCAGTAAGTTGAGTGATAAAACTTTCTTTGACTACAAAGGATCAAAAAATTTTACTAGCTTTCTATCAGCCTTCCTGAAAAGAAATCTTTTCCACCATACACAATATTAATTAAATTTTTTTGTTGAGTGACCATGTTAAACTGCCCCTGAGCTGTCAATATTCTTTGCTGTCCAATTCAGAGCTCATGGTTGGAAATAGTGCTTGCATTTTATGTCTTTTCAATGGGCAATTCATCTGTCAGCATTTTGAGAAAAAGACACTTAATTTTCATTGTCATCCACTTCTTACATGTTTCTTCAAAGACTGCATCAACTGCAGCTAAAGGATGCTTAAATTCAGAGAGTATTTCCCCTTCAACCTTTCCCATTCTGCTCCATTTTAAAGAGAAAAAAGTGTTCTCATAAACTAAAAATTTTCTGCTTTTTTTATTTCCAGGAATATCTGGGGGTTCCCTTACTTGTTTACTTTTGCTTTTTATGTTAACAGCTGATGTAAGCAGCCATAAAGGTGACCTGATTAAAAGAGAAAATTACTGAACAGAAGAAAATATCTGCAGAAAAATATTAACAAAAAATGCCTGCCAGCCTGGGGACTGTGAGCCAGAAGCATGTCTGAGAAGCAGAGCTGGCATCTTTGAAGTACAGCTGGGTACCTAGAGAAACCAGAGACTTCTTCAGATACCATTGATAATGCATTGGGTTTGCGTGGCAAAGTTTTAGTAGCGGGGATGCTACAGGGGTGGCTTCTGTGAGAAGACACCAGAAGCTTCCCCCATATCTGATAGAGCCAGTTCCAGCTGGCTCCAGCTGGACCTGTCGCTGGCCAAGGCTGAGCCCATCAGCGACGTTGGTAGTGCCTCCATGATAACATATTTTAAAAGGTGAAAAACTGTCCTGCAACAGCAGCCAGAAAAGAGGAGTGAGAATATGTGAGAGAAACAATTCTACAGATACCAAGGTCATTGAAGAAGGAAGGGGAGGAGGTGCTCCAGGTGCCAGAGCAGTGACTGCTCTGCAGCCAGTTGGTGAAGACTTGAGGGCACCAGAGCACTGGAACAGGCTGCCCAGAGAGGCTGTGGGGTCTCCTTCTCTGGAGATATTCAAAACCCGCCTGGATATTATCTTGTCCGACCTGCTCTGGGTGACCCTGCTTTGGCAAGGGGGTTGGAGCAGATGATCTCCCAAGGTCCCTTCCAATCCCTGTGATTCTGTGATTCTGTAATTTGTAATACAGTAGAGAAATTTAGAAGCTAAAAGCCTCCTTGTCCTTTCGTGTTATAGAATCCTATGAACCCACGGTCACAATCTCTACACACCTATAGACCAGGTAACTCTTCAGATCATGACAACAGTAGAATCTGTATATCTTCACCCATTAAGAACTTAACCCTTTAACTTTCCTCCTCCCAAATCCCTCAGTGCTGCACTTGAAAGAGACTGAATAACCTTCTGCTCCCCAAAACCCAGTGACAACCAAGAGAGCCCAGACTAAGAAATACAGCAGGAATTCAGTTTCTTGACATCCTGACCCAAATCTACAAAGCATGACCAAGTTCTAGAATTTTAGCTACATAAGACATAACTAGTTCTCATTTCCCAGTCTTCTTAGTGAAGACGAGTACATGAGAAAACTTTCATAGAACTCAAAAACTTTAACTTTCAAGAATTCTTCATAGTCTAAGATATCAATTTGAAATGATTAGTTAACAACTTATAGACAAAATTAGCAAATAAATTAGTATTAAAAGGGGCCGGGGTGTGTTTTGTTCTTGTCGGTGGTGGCGGCAGTGGGTTTTTTTGTTAGGTTTTTCCTTTAGTATAGAGAATGAGAAGAGATATCCTGGACCTGCGATCTTGGACGTGATGCTCTTGTAAGAAATTCGATTCGACATACACCTGACACCCAGACTTTTTCTCACATTATCCTGCTTTAACATGGGGGCTTCTAAACCACTTGTGAAGGAGCACCTCCATTTCCGTGCTGTTCAAACTGGCAAAGCCAGCAAAATATTTATTTTCCTTACTGCAGCAACAGTAACCTGCAGTGATTCAGAGTCTGCAATACGAGCAACTGAGCCATTCCTGATGTGGAACAGGCATCTGGGGATGGAAACCATGCAGTGAGCCCTCTGTAAGTCATTCTGGCTGTAAATCATAGCCAGGCCTGAGACACATGGGTACAGCACAAAAATCTGGATAAAGCTTGTAGTCCACAGTTTGGGAAGCTTCTGACCAGCGGATATCTAATATTACAGGAAATTTGCATGGGGCTTTTTTGGTTTGTTTTTTTTTTTTTTTTTTTTTTTTTTAAATGATGGCTTGCTGAAGTGAACTAGTCATTTTGAAATGGTCTTTTAACCTTATAAAAATGATTGTCCAAATTTTATGCACTGAAATATTCCTGTATGCTCAGTGAGTGCTCACCATGAGCACACAGATTTATATCCACAGATAAATGAGCCAAGTAGACACTGATAATCAGGATAATGATGCCAATAATGCACACACCAGAGAACTCTAAATGCCCAGTTAGTGCTGGAACGATCCTGACTCATAATAGCATGCTTTTAGAAGTTTCATTCTTTTAGCAGCTGAGCCCTTTTTCTGCTAGTTAAATGCAAGATCATTCTAATAGATGCTGAAGTCCTTCCAGTGAACAGCAAACAGCCTCGAGCCAAACACCAATGACACTACCAAGTGACTGTATCAGTCCAGACCTGGGTGTTGCTGAGATCAGCTTGTGCCTTTGAACTGTGCCTCTTGGATCATATCAGTGCAGGCACCAGGGCATTTAATTTTGCAGCAAGCTGCCATCAGCACGTTCTGTTACGCTGAATTCCTGTTGCCATCGTCCAGACTCTGCCAGCCTCCATTACTGACTGGATCTGTGTCATTGCTGGGTTGTGTAAACATCAAACTGTGCACAGCAGCTTCTCCAGCTATGAATTGTGTCTTATGTTTCTACTGAGCAATGTCAAAAGCTCTGGCTCATCATTTAATGCTACACTTGGACAAATTTTCCATCAGACGATTGCTATCAGATCAGCTTGTCACTAAAAATGAAAACAAAACGAGGCGGCCTTATAACAACTATTATTTTTGAAGATGAATACCTATAAAATAGCAGCCAGAGTCCACAAAAGAACTTCCAAACTGGCAAGTTTTATTTTATTGCTGGTATTCTGTTACTTGTGGTACCAAAGACCTTAAGGCAGCATTCATCAGTAATACATTACAGTCAAGACTCACATTCAACTCTCACCTCATTATTGGAAGCACTGAACTTTTGGGAACAGGGCTCTTTTTTTTATTATTCTTAACCTAAGCCTGTAATTAATTTTACAGCTCACGACTCCATTCATAAATTGGATTCAATGATGTACATTCCTGCTGGGAAGAAAGTTCTTAAATCAACATTGTCATCAAAGAACAAGTTTATACATATAACTTCCTGTTCAGGGAATATTTTTGGTGCTGCAGACGAAATCTGGGTTCACAAACCTGAATACTATTCTGCATCTGGGCAAGTAAATAAACTTTGCTTCTACTGTTCCCAGCTTGTCCATGTCCAAGACAACACCAGACAAAAGTAAGCTTGGCTGGGCTTTCTTTTTCAGGATTTTCAACCCAGATCACCCCAAAAAGTGACATATGTATTAACCTATAGATTATTCCGATACGAAGTTTTCCTATGAACAACTTGCACACCTGGCTAGCATAGAGCGTGCATGTAGAACAGAATTTCCTGCTATCCTTCACAATGCCTTATCTACTTGCTGTACTACCTCTTGCCTATCTTCACTATGAAGGAGATTCCTGTAAATTCCCTTTTCCTCACTTGGGAATCTAACCTGTTTTTTCACTAAGCTAATATTAATAGAGCTAAATTGTTATTATTAGTAGTGGATAACTAGTCACACAGCACATCCTCTTGTTTGTTGGTAATGCTCAATCACACACACGCACTAACTTAGAGTTATCTAATTAGAGGGGAGCTCAACTGCAGTCTCAGCAATCTCAGGTGCAACTTGATAATAGCAACTGCCTCCTCAAAAATGGAGAGTTGTGCTGACTTGCCAGTGGCTACTTGTTCATCTTTTAGAAAGTCTCCTACAGACGTCCTTGTTTCAGCATTTTTCAACCCCATAGACTTAGTCCACAGCTGCCCTGCCTTTGGGTGCAGTCTGAGTTCCATAGTCCAGCTGTGACACTACTGGGTGCCTGTGGCCTTGTGCAGATTGAGTTGGCTCTCGGGCTGTGGATTTTGTCAGTTCTTGCAAATTAAACAAAACTACTAATCGCAGGGACTGCCAGTTCTTGGGAAGCTTCCAATCACCAGCTTCCTGGTACACACCTTTGCTCTGTTCTACTAGGTGCTTGATAGTAGCTATTTCTACATCCAAAACTATATATATATTCACAGAGCCCACCTGCAAAAGTTCACACAGACAGGGCCTTTTTGAGATTACCACTTCAGAGACAGTCCTGTTCTACAGCATAAAATGTAAAAAAAAAAAAAAAAGAAAAAAAAAAAAGAGTAAAACCAGCATCAGTACTGCTGTGTTCTAACATGACTATTATTTTGTTCGTGTT
The DNA here is from genome assembly GCA_033628505.1 of Tringa tobata. Taxonomy (NCBI): domain Eukaryota; kingdom Metazoa; phylum Chordata; class Aves; order Charadriiformes; family Scolopacidae; genus Tringa; species Tringa tobata. The sequence continues at coordinate 4,925,998 of JAHREE010000188.1, forward strand.
TACCTCAGACTTGTTCCCATCTCAAAAACATTCCTCAAAGAGAGTAGGATCACAAGAGTTAATAAAATTTACAGCAATTTTAAATTCCCTGTTGGTGCTTAATCCCTTAAAACATGTACAGAAACAAAATAACCTGCTGTGATGCAACAACAAAAGGACAGTCATTCTCTGTTATGTAAAGGACACTCTTTTATTTGCTGCATCCTTATAAGACAATGTGGTACAGATCCATGCATGTGTTTTGGGAAAAATTCCAAATTGTTAAGGAGATCCTGACCTTGGCTTAAAATAAGGATGGAATTTGTAGATACTATTACACTCATTTTGAAACGCATGGCATTTCAGCCCAGACATTTGCTAAAAGGCCCAACGTTAATTACAGCTATAGAGTAGATTCTGTGTTTTTCCCTCTTGAACACAGGATTGCATAGACTGGGGCACATTATCATGCCTTTGTTAAATAATGTGGATTTTCATACCTGTTAGTGCAAAATTATATTGTTCTCTGATTAACATGCTTCTCTATTTTAGAAATATTCCCTAGTATTTCAGTAATTCAGATGCGTTCGCTAAATGAAACAAAGCCAGCAGCCAACTTATTTGCAGAATAAAAAGACTTAAATAGGGCAGATCCTTTCGTGTTTAGTCACAAGAATCACACCATTTAGGAAAAAGAACAGATATTGAATTACACTGCAGGGAGAAATACAGAGTTACTGGACAAGTCTTCATTCTTTGGGCTCAGCAGTCAATATTTTCAACTTGAAAGATCTTTATTTCATAATTAGTGTATACTGAAAAGCTGAGACTGCAAGAAAATGAATGTCTACAAAAAAAACCCCAACTTAAATTTAAATCAGCACTGTTGGTAATCATGGAATTCCCACACCCGCTTGAAAGAGAACATTTGGGATTTATGGCAACTCTATGGATATTGCAAATAAAATAAAGTTTAAATGGATTCTCCATCCCTATTTGAATCTTTGTAATCTGTACAGTGGCCTATATGAATATAAAAATCCTGAAAAAATATGCAATGATTACAACACCACACCTGGTTTTAGAATTCACATGGTAACTAAAACATTCAGGTGGAGACTCCTGTTGTTACTTTAGGGAATTCATTTGAAAAAAATTCTACCAAATGAGTTAGAAAAACTGAAGCACTTATATTCAAAAGTATGAAATTCATATTTTCCTATTCCTATGTGACTTAATTTCATTATGCATTTCTACTGCATCACTTTCTGTATTCATCTTAGAACTATCCAACATTGATCAGTCAAGCAGCATCTGCAGGTAAACAACCTGCTTCTGGGCCTCATACCTTTCCCCAGAGCAACTAACTTCCATCAACCTTGATTTACTCTATTCAACAGTAAATATTTAATGTAGAGATAACCACCTCGTGAAATTTGTTTCTCTACTTTCATCTACTTTGAGCTTAAGAAGACGTACAGAAGACATACTAAGATACATGCATAGATTTTGTACACATTAGAGCTAGGTGTGATAAACTCCACTGTAACTTCCTAAAATTTTGACCCAAGTTGTACGGGCCACTTAGACAAGTGAGCTGTGTTGAATTCCCAGCTCTTGATTCAGGGATGTGTCCACCTAAACAGCCTTATACTGCTATTTTTTCTACAAAAAGCATGGTCTATCCAACGGGAGGGACTGTTGTGTGACTACAGAGGTAACCATTTAAATTAAATGCCAGAGAGAAGCTATTGACACATTAAGGGACAACCATTGCTGGTTAATTGCTTGGCAGTAATTGTCAATAGCTCATTAGAATTTAATGTGGTAGGCACACAACAATTTCGGTAAGTATAGCAAAAAAGTAATTAAATCCTTAGCACCTGTTGTTTTGGGTGTTTTTCCCATCCCACCTCCAGCTGATAAAGACACTGTTATGTTTTCTTTTATAGTATGAAAAAATTATTTGGGCTGAATTTAGAGTACCCAGCAAAAATATTATTCTAGCTATATGCCCTTAATATAGCAAGCTGCAAATTTATTTCCTTATGCTAATGTGTGCAATACAGATAACATGTAATTTAGAGACAAAATATGTTTGTTAAATGACTCCCCAGAGAGACCTAAACTGCTATGTTTGAAGTTTTCAGAAGGGCTGCAAATACAGCACAACTGGGCCATCCACTGACCATGTGTTTTGATGAAATTGAATCGTCCAGTAGGTCTAGACAGATGGAAGAAATTACAGTGAGTTGAGACTGTTTGGAAAACAGAACAAAGACTTTCTTGCTGTTAGTGCAGGTGTAACAAAATAGATTAGCAAAAGATTCAGAAATGAACTTAAGAGTCTAAAAATGGTATGTTTGTTAATGACAGCCTTTTGTCTTCAAAAGATCATACAAAGCTTGTCCGTGTGAAGTGATCTTGTCCCAAAACTGCATGTTCGTTTTGCATGGAGAAGTCTGCACTGTGGTAGGTAGCCCTTCCTATGCTCATTTGAGATCCCACAATTAGACAACATCCAAAAGGACTTGCTCTTGTGTGTCTACATGATTATAAACTTTAAATAACAAAATAAAATGTATGCATCAAGGATGAATCAAAAGCACCTGAGTAAAACGGCCTGCCCGTTTTTAGATATGCAGGCACATTTGGGACTTATTCCCTGAACTGATTAAGAAATAGAACAAGTAGCAATCATGAATGGCTAATGCCTGACATCCTCAACATGAAATACAACTCATTTTTAAATATCCAGCTATCGACAGAAGTGCTCAGTTTAGGGACGGTCCGAGTCCCCCTCTGTTTGGCCATTATGGGCATCAGCAATGCTTCTTTCCCTGTTCACATTTTCAGTTAATTTGGTTCATTTCTCCCAGGGAACACTTGTAGACACCCACTTTGAAGAAAGAATTCAAAGGTTTGAAAAGAGCTACTTCCCTTGAAGTCAAAACCCCATAAGGGTTAGGATTTCAGACACATCATCTGCTTCTTATTCCAGCTGTTGCTCACAGTCTAGGATTTATTGCTCAATCTAAGGGTCCCAAATCTCCTCTTCTGTTAAATCTGGGAAGCCTGTTCCTAGTTTTTGTTTGGAATTCACATAAACTTTTAAATTCAATACAGGAGATGCAAGTCTCATTAGTAGCTTTATTAATCTCTACTTGAAGAGAAGATCATATTAATCAGGAAATATTTGCATAAACATGACATTGATTATTCCGAAATCATACTATGAATGCGAGAATATCTCAAGTTTGATTGGATCCTGCACCAAGGAAAATTAAATAACAAATTCTAATCACTTCCAGCAGTTGAATTTGGAAACTGTTTGTCAGTTTCCAAATTAATCTAAATATTCGAACCCTTGCTTACTTTAGCTAATCTCAAACTCATTTTCTATTTTTGTCTTCATATTGTACTTACTGTCAGAGTATGAGTTCCTTATCTCTTTAACAAAAGGTCATATACTCTCAAGACTCATTTGCAGAGCTGATCCATGAAGGAAGAATAGCATAAGGCCTCTAAATACTGAGGTGGTCATGTTGTTATATTAACACTGATAAACAGAATGGTCCATCATTACTAAGGGCAGTTGGGAAATAATTATTTCCCTAGAATTATTTTTTTTTCAGAAAAAAATTATTTGCATGCAGTATCATTGTTATTCTTCTGTTGTCCAGGAAATCAAAGCCTTTATTTTATCTTTCATGCTCTACCCTTTTTTTTTTTCCCTTTTCACCTTCTCCAGTGAAAGGTATATTTCACTATGATAAAGGGGAATGACTTATCTACTAAATGACTTGCAGGGGAAAGGACAGAAGGGACCAAAGAACAGGAAGTCAGATTTGGCTTTCATTAAAAAACAAACCTTTCTGGGGGTGAAGGAGAAAAAAATAGAAAAAATAAAATAAATCTCGATTGCTTGTAATTTCAATATGATTCTGTAAGGACACCAGCAAGCAACAAAGCCTCTCTATAGCAACAATTAATTGAGTTGGTATTCAAATGGACCCAGGGAATCCCCACTACTGATACCACTCTGTCTTGAATAAAAAGCAATCACTTTAATTCAGAACCTTTAAGAAATTTGTATCTTGCATGGTCCGGAAACATCAGCTCATACTGAACAAGAAGCTGCATATACTGAAATGATATTATAAACAGAGGACACATTTCAAATGCTCCTTTTACTGTCAATAGATTGCCATACATTTTTCACCCCAGAATAAATTTCTTTCATTTTATTTTTTCAAGTCTAGAAAACTAGGTAGCTGAGGGGTTTACTCTAGATTTCTGTTTATGATAATTTAATTCATGATGTTTCCTATTAAACTAATCAGTAATACCACTTCAGTGTAATTAATAAGCAATAAGCATATTGTTTGAGGATGCTAAATGTTTATATTTTTACGTGTCTCACTTGTTTTTCAGCAACTTAATGCATCTGCCTAGACATTAACTAGGCAAAAAGCTTTTGGCTTTATTGTTATTACCAACCATGTTCTGTTTTGACTAATCCATTAATATACTTTAGATAATTGATGCAGTTATTTGTAGCTGTGGAAGAGGCAAATATAATCCCCAATTGAATTTACCCCAAAGTTATGGCTTTGTTTTTCTACACCTTCTCAAGGAGAAACAAAAATTTGGTGGTTAGAAATAAGCACACTGAGGATATCAAGGACCATCACATCACCAAATGCTCCCTATTATATATTTGGATTAACGGTTTTGCTTATCTTTCTCTTCCTATACCTACCCCTGAATTCTGCCTTCGTGTGAGCAAGGATAGTCCTGCACGCTTCACTAAGGGTAAGTGGAGTTTTACACTCACAGCATCTGAGGGACCATAAGATCATGATTCTGCTATCTGCCATAGGCTTTGTGATGATGAGAAAATAATTTAGAGTAAAATTCATTAGAGACAGTGAAGGCTCCATATTTCTGAGCAGAAGATCAGAACCTCTGGAAATCAAATTCCCTACACACTTTCTACAGCAACATCTGCAGTTTCTCAGATGTCTGTGAAGTATCTAAAATTAATATACTTCTTCCATTCAAAAGCACTCTTATGGCCTTGTTAGATACTGTAGAAACAGAGAATGTTGCTCAAAAGATACTGCAGAAATGGAGAATGCTGCTGTTTTCACCCCTACATGTAGAACTCCAGGGATTTTAGTATAAGCCTTTAGGAGAGAGTGTTAATGGAAAATTAAGGTGGAGGAACTGGAAGCAGCACCTCCTCTTCCAAGATCTCATTATGTTATTCTTTAGCAGGAAAAATTCAGTAGAGTTTCAGGCCACGTGTACCATGCAGTGTCTGTTTTTTGCATGGAAGAGCAAGGCGAAAATTGCAAAGACCATTCCGCCACTCTCCTTACAACGTTCACCCGAAGACCCCAAGGGCTAGAGGATTTAGGGCCATAAACCAAAATCTTTCTTCCTCTCTCACTCTCCCTCAATTCAGTGAAGCCATGCAGCCTATGTAGAGTGTTACTAAGGGACTTCTCTGTTGAAATTGTGTTGTGTAAGTATCTGCCATTGGGCTTCTGTGGGTGCCCAGATTGTCCTAAACAGCTTTCTGCAAACATCTCTCATAGATCCATTCAGGATCTTTGAATTTATGGGTTCTCCTCCTTCTACAATAGAAACAATGAAATGCATGTCTCAGCTATTCCTCACATGCACTGGGAGGATCTGACGCCTCGCATCAATAACTAACTTTTTCTTGGAGAGGGAAAAATGCTGGGCCATTGCTCTTATCAATGCGATTTCTTGGTAAAAAGTGAATACTGTTAAATGCTGTGGTTACAGGTGTTAGTGTCCTAGATTCACATCATTTTTTCCCAGAGAGTCAATATTGCCCCTATGAGCCTAAAGGAGGGGGGACACGGCTGTCTTCAGTGCTCCTTGTGCCTACGTAACTGCATCCAAAAAAGATGTCCTTAAAACAGGATATTGAGGGATTTACATTTCTAAGTGAAGTATGGCAAAACAGAGGTCCTTTATCAGCCCTAGCTCACATAACATCCATGGTCTTTTGATATTATTACTCCAACTTCTTTTTCCCTTAGTGTCACCCTCACCTCCAAGGGGCAAGAAGAGGAAAATAAGCCATGTCAGCGATTACTCCTCTCTGACCATTGACAAAGGAATTGTCTTTATCTCTAGTAGTTTTATGCTGACTTTATGAGGTTTTGCATATTAACCTCATTCAAGTTTTTCATCTAATTTACTTTAGCACAATCCAAATAAGCCACTCTGGCAGATAGGCTCCTTTGAATTAAGCAATTCTGAAAGCTGCAGTTTCCACTGGAAACCGTCTTACTTACAGATCCATGACTAGTTTTGGTTTGGTGGAAATAAACATTATTGATGGTCTAGAGGCAAGAGATAAGACACCCAGCTACTGTAAATTAATACAGCTGCAGCACTAAGTAGACCTATGGTGCTTTAGACCATCTGAGCACCTGAGTGCTATATTTTATGTTGGTATTCTCTACAGATATACCTCGGAAAGTGAATCTACTTGAAACTCTGAGTTGTTTGTTTAATATTCTGATGAATCTTGCTCTGGGGTTGAGAGAGAGAACTGATGTAGAAGTCCTATAATGGCCCAAGAAGGAATACACACACAGGTTATGTGGTATATAAATGTGATGAAGTAGAAATGCAAGAAGGAATTGTGCAACAAATCAATAGTCATTTCCCACTGCAGTTTTCAACTGTAAAAGCATAACACGTGCAATGAGGGAGGTATACGATTTCTCATTGAATAACAATTTGAGGCAGACACAAATATTTGCTTTTAACAGAAGCAATATTTCTACCATATATTCACATAGCATGCAAAAAAAAAAATCACTCAGGAGATCTGTAGAAAAAACTCTAAAGCGATCTCATCTTTTCATCACACTAGGTGGTCCTTTCTGGCTTATATATCTTCAATGTTTCTTTTTTTCTTCCTAAAGGAAAAACTATGTCAATATAGCAGAGGGGTAACTTTTCTAAGGAATTTGGGTACTAGAGACCTATTTTATAGCAGTAGCACCAACAGATGAGGAAGCATTTTTTTCATGGCATGAATCAATATTAATCCAATGTTTGGAAGTTCAGATATCTGAAAGCTTTTATGCTACCTTCCATTCAGTCACCCTTCTGAGGATCCCCTTCTACCAATAGCAAAATATTCTTTCTTAAAAAAGGAAGAAAACGTGAGGGCATGAAAACTTCAAATATATTCAATATATTTAATTACTTATTTATTTTAGAGCCCCTTTGATTATTTTTTCCACCAGTAAAGTAGAGAAAATGGAATTATATTAAGCATCAAATTTGATTCTAATTTAATTCCTTTCCCTCTGCAATGAATCAGACAATTTGCTTATACCAAAAAAACCTGCTTTTGAGAGTAGGGGTTTAGGAAGAGGCAACAGAGATGGTTTTTATTTGATTTTTTTTGTTTTTCATTCTTCACGAAATATGCAAGACTTCACAGAATGGAATAAAAAGAACTAATTTGTCATAAAGCTCCCCCCAACACCACATCTGCAAAAATAATACTTTCTACTCCTCTTGGTTTACTTGCAAAATAGTTTGCGTAACATTAATCACCACCATCTGATTCTCATCCCTCAGTTTCTTGGGGTCAGGGACATTCACCTCATATATCAAGACCAAATACCTTTCATATATGTTTTGGTCAAACAGACTCAGGTGTTTGTATCTATGAACTGTCAACATTTGCATCACTCACCCTATTGTTTTTTGCGCTGCAGTGATGAGCAGAAAAGCATCTTGGATCAGATTCTATTCAGTTTCAGTTCTGGAATAATTCAGTCAGTACTGATATGACCTGTTCAAAATAAACACATAATTAGCCAAAATTATACTTTTTAAAGCCTAAAATTAGTTGAAGAGTAAAAATATGTATATTAAACACAAGAGGAAAAAAAAAGCTGTCTTTATATTGCAATATTGAGGAGTAGTACTTGGCTGAAGAAATAAAATTAGGAATGAGGGGAAAAAATGCAAACACGAACCTTCGCCAAAACTTATATGAGAATTAGTATTCAGGACTTGAATCCATTTCCAACCATTTTCGGTGTCACTAAATACGAATTAAACATTACTAAACACTAAGTGTTGTGACTATCATGTATGTGATACAGTTCTTCATAAGGACTTCCACATTGAATCCAACTCTTGAGTATTTATTGTCAAATAAAAGATATTTGGGTCATGAGAAACAAACATGAAAGCAACAAATGCCCACCCAACCTTTCCCCATTCCCAGCTCCCCCCCTCACTCCCAGCCCCTCTTCCACCCCGAGGGGCACAGGGCTGGGGCTGGGGCTTGGGGTCCCTCCATGGCAGCCCCTCTGGGCCGCTGCTCCCTCCTCACCCCTCTCCCTGCTCCAGCGCGGGCCCTGCCCCGGGCTGCAGTCCTTCAGGGACACCCTGCTCCCGCCTGGGCTCTCCACGGCCGCAGCTCCTGCAGGAAATATCCCCCCTCCCCGGGCTGCAGGGTGGGTCTCTGCTCCAGCGGGGTCTCTCCAGGGCTGCAGGGGATCCCTGCTCCGGGCCTGCAGCACCTCCTGCCCTCCTCCTCCTGCGCCCTCGGCCTCCCTCTGCTGCTGCTCCCTCCTTGCCTTCCTCCTCCTCTGCCTGGGCCGCCTCCCGCCCTTTCCCAAACCTCTTGTCCCCGTTCCCGGCGCCCCCAGCTTGGCTGAGGGGCTCGGCTGTGTCCTGCGCTGGGGCCCTTGGAGCCGGCTGGCACCGGCTGGCACCGGCTGGGACCGGCAGGGCCGCTCCACACACAGGCCGGCACCGCGCCACCTCCTTTCCTGACAGGACCTGGGCAGGGACACCGCATGCACACGTACTTGCCACCAGATGGACACGGAGGATAGGTGAGTCCTTGCTGCCATTATGCTAATAATTGAGTGGTTGTGAAATTCCCTTTGACTTTGGTGGAGCTAAAGCTGCCTCGCGGGTCTGGTTAACTTTGGAGTATGGAGCGTGTCCGTATCTTGTGCTTCTTCTGTAAGACTTACCCATCCTGTAGGCTTCATCGAATGGGGCATCACTTAGTAGGGATATAGCATTCACCTACAAATGACTTCACATGGAGAGGCCTGAAAAATAACAAGTTAATTGCGAGCTGTACCGCAATCTTACTTACATCCATCTAAATGTGGCATCTGGTCAGAGCAATTATGCTTATTCCAATATAACTTAAGGCAGAATTTGTCCTGACCTCCCCCTTGCTCAGTTGCTGATTTCAGCTCAGTTCAGCGTCCATTTCACGAGCACCTTCCTGCTTGCTGCCCCTTTGCCTTTCTGGTCCAAATCCCACAAGGTAGAGCTCCCTTTCATGGGCCAGCATTCCCTATCATCGCCTGTTACACCTATGCTGCCATGAAAGCCTCTTCTCTCCAAAATTGCCTTCATTCAGATTTTGTGCTTTATCCTCACTACTAGCACTCCTTTGTTTGATCATGGCCAGGTCACTGAAACCCATCAAAGTCAAGAGAAACAGCACATCTGTGGGTCTCCATTCTATTCTGTGGCATTACTCCAGGTCTTTAACCACCTAGGTACCAAAAATTATGGTTTTGCCGTTGTCAGGGATATTACAGTGTATTTCAGGCATGGAGTGGAGGCAGCTGCTTTATTTGTTTGTAGCTGTGTAGCCATGGCAGTACAGAGATAACAGCACAGCTATAAACAGTCACCTGAAACTAACAGGGAAATGGAATGCCCGAGCAGTCATCTGTGCCATTAATGTGTCAGGAGGGGTCTCTACAGAAACCTGTATCATAGCTCTAATGATAAGACTGTAAAATACACCGTATAATTAATTTTTTTGGTGAAAAATGCACGTGGCAAAAAGTTAGAAAGGAATGAAAAGGCTTCCGTTGCTGGTTATGCTACCTTGGAAGAATAAACAAATTGCAGCCACATGCATGATGCCAAAAAGTTCTTCAGGTACATACTTTTCAAAATGTTATGATGGAAGTTTGGGGCTGCAATTCAATTTAACTCCTGATGAAAAAAAAAAAAAAAAAAAAGCTTGAAAAGCCTGAGAGTGTTCTATAAACAATTTTAGGCACAAAGACCACCTAAAATCAAGGGAAACATATAAAAAGGTCCTCTTGTGTACCCCCGGTGTAAAAGCTCCTTATAGAAAAAGAAGTTAATAATCAAAAAGAAGAAAAGGAAAAAAAATGCAAAAAACCTGGATTATTTAAAAGGGACAGCATGGCTGAACTTCCTTCTTAGGTGAGAAAGCACCCTACATCTCCCTCGTGGAAGACTTGCTGAGGTGAGCAGCCAGGCTCATTAAAGACAAGCCTGGGCACAGCACACCAATGTTTGAGGGACGATGTGCTAGCAAGGTCCTCCAATCAGCTTTATACTGTGCTGAGTACACTGGGGCACATTTGAAGTGTGTCTGTGCTAATGTGTGCACCACCTGAGCCATCTCAGTGGAGGCAGGAGATGGAGATCCACGTGGCAGCAAGGAGATTTTTATGCTGTAGTCCAACAAAGTACATCTACACCAACACATGCAGCATGGACAGCAAACAGGAGGAGTTGGAAGCTGTCACGTGTGGGTGATGTGATGGTTGGAGGCTGTCTTGCATGTAGTGGTCATGAAATGATAGAGGTGTTAATTCTCATAGAAGAAAGGAGAGGGTGTTAGCAGAACTGCTGCCTTAGACTTCCAGAAGGTAGACTGGTCTGTTTAGTTGCACTGAAGAAGTCCAGCAAAGCCATGCTGAAAAAAAGGCTGGTGGAGTCATCATAATTTTTAAATTCCCAGTGTTAGGAAAAGAAGCTACTCCAGTTAGAATTAGAGGCATTATAAAACATCAGAGACGTGACTGCTGGGGAACTCAATTTCTCTCTGTGTTTATGTGTGGAGGTTAGTGTTTCTTCATTTTATCTCAAGAGGAGCTAAGATACTTTAGGGAAAAAAAAAACACAGAAGAAAAAAGTACAAGTAAATACCTACAATAGAAAAAACTCTTGCTTACTTTTGATGATTTGGAATTTGCAGAAATTGAGTTCACACTGTGAAAATTAAACCCAGCATGGATGGCACTGTGATATGAAAATTGAACTACAAACAATAACAAAACCTTGGTTAAACAAGTTGTGCTCCAGCAAAAGCGAGATATATTATATGTCCTTATATAATTTTATATTCATTATATGTAAAAATATTTATACCAAGAAATATGAGGAAAATAATCATATATGCTGGCAAAAGATATTCAGAAAAACTCTTTAAGAAGCATGTAAATCAGAAAAGAAAGAAATTTAAAATTTGTGTCATGAAGAATTGACAGTTTGATGTTTTACTTTCAAATAAGAAGTGCTTGATCTTTCTAAAATTACCGGTAAAACTAAACTTCCAGTCTATTTGGCTTTAGAGAAAAATCTCATATGAACGCTGATATTTTAGTATGGAATTTTAGTATGTCATTTAAATTATTATAGTAAATACATACATATTTTTATTAGTTTATTATACCAGCCGTATTACAGGCAGAACAACATGCCTATATTAGAAATACCTTTTTTTTTTATTAAATCAGAATGTGTGCTGCAGCTCTGCACTGACTGAAACATTTTTTTTTAATCTCTATAAAACTGTTTGGAGGTACTGGTGGAACAAAAGCTAACATGAGCTAACAATTTGCAGTCACAGCCCAAAGGCCAACCATATCCTGGGCTGCTTCAAAAGCAGTGTGGCCAGGAGGTCGAGGGAGGTGATTCTTCTCCTCTACTCCTCTCTTGTAGACCCCACCTGGAGTATTGCATCCAGCTCTGGGGCCCTCAGCACAGGAAAGACATGGATCCATTGGAGTGGGTGCAGAGGAGGCCATGAAGATGATCAGAGAGCTGGAGCACCTCTCCTATGAGGGCAGACTGTTGTTCAGCCTGGAGAAGTCAAGTCTCCAGGGAGACTTAGAACAGCTTTTCAGTACTTAAGGGGAGCTTATAAGAAGGATTGGGACAGACATTTTAGCAGGGCCTGTAGTGATAGGAGAAGGGGTAATGGATTTAAATTGATAAAGGGTAGGTTTAGATTGGATATAAGGAAGAAATTTTTTACCCTGAGGGTGGTGAAACACTGGCACAGGTTGCCCAGAGAGGTGGGAGATGCCTCATCCCTGGAAACATTCAAGGTCAGGCTGGACGGGGCTCTGAGCAACCTGATCTAGTTTCATCTCTTTCAATTAAAATCTGATTTGAAAAAAAATAATAATATATATATCCATTCTAATTCCAGGTAGAAGTTGAGGCAAACAACCCAAACTAAAGCAATTCAAACAACTTCCCTTAAAATATTTCTAAAGTATTATGACCCTAAGTAATTTAAAGGATAACATCAGAAATGAGTTCATTAACTCTCAACAGATAAATGTTATCTGCGAACTGTCCTGTTACTATGGGGATCCACTGCTCAGCCCTTCATTCATGACTAATTTCTGTGAAATCTCATTAGCTGTCACTATAAAAGTCATTCTTTTCTCTGTCATAGGAGTTGAGGAGCTGTGGACTGGCAGGGTCTGTCTGCAGCACTGAGTCCAGTGCAGTGTTCCATGAAGCCCCAGTATATAAATGGCATTTTCAAAAAAGTTAGATTTTCCTATCTCTGTAATCATTCCTGAAACTACATGCAAACTCCCACACATCGTTCTCTAATCTGTATTTATAGATAGCAATCACATTCCTTCTTAACTTTTGTTTTCCTAGAGTAATCAAGCTAAAACCTTCTCATTTACTCATGTAACATAGGCTCTTCATTCACTTGATTACCTGAGGAATTTTTTTTCTGCATTTCAATTAGTATTTATTAAACATGTTGAAAAGAATTTTCACATGTTTTCCGGGAAATATCTTGCCTGAGATCTCACCCTGACATTACTTCCCCAGTAAATACTGCTAATGATACCTTACATTTGCATTGCTCTTGGCTGTGTCACATTTGTTACCGTGTAGCCCTGTACTATGGTATTGCCCTTGCTAAGCTTTGTGCTGGTTTTGCAAGGCCTCTGGACTAGGGGTTGCCAGCTTTGCTCTGTGTGAAATTGTCTTGACCTATCTGCAGCTTTGATTTAACTTGGTTTACCTATAACAACCATTTTTCTTCTGTTGGGCTGACTATGGCTGATTTGTTTTATTTTACTTGTTGCTGTACAGTACAAGCCCAGTACCTATCACAGTATCCTGTCATACTGTCTTCTGTCCTGTTAAAAAAGCAAGCATGCAAGCAAGCAAACATGCTTTCTGAAGTATTTAGTGGGATACAGGTGGTACAGAGTTATATGTGACATCTTATTCACTATTAGTGGCCCCAAAATTCCTCTGTTTCTAAGCCATATTCACTGATAAGCTATTTTAACACATTAAGAAAGAGCTGATCATCCTTGTTTAGTGGAAATGTGGCAATGTATTTTAGTCCTCAAATAATTGAGGGCTAATTTCAAATATGGGCAGAGATATTTCTGTTTAATTAAATAGATTAGGATCTAATATGAAAATGTTTTCTTCAGTATAATCAGATTTGAATATTCAAGTCTGAAAAATGTGGACTCACTTTCCTTTATATTTTATAACTTATATCTGCTTCTAAGCTGGTTACATCTTTTGGTCCTTTACTGTGAGAAATGACAAAACTTTCTTGATACCGGGCAGTTGAAACCTGAGTCCAGAATTCAGTGAAATAAGTGGAAGCTTTGAATCAAACCCAGGAGGAATAGATTCATAATTAGTTCGTATTTTAGAAATCTTATTAATATGTCTGAACTGTCTTTGGTTTCCTTTTTTGGCACTCAGAACATACCACATATTTCTTCAAATCCCTGCCTCGTAATTCAGTAATTTGTTAACCTTAATAGCAACATCAGTCCATATTAGAAAATTCTTATATTTTCAGTCTAAACTTCCGCCTGTAAGAATTCACGTTATTAGTTTTAATAGTATATTTACAGAAAATTTTAAAGGTTATGATTATCTTTTCCCTTTCCCCTTCCCTTTCCCAGCACCTGCTATTTTATTGATCCTCAAACTTGGGTAAATTCCTTACTATGCTTTACAGGCCCTGTGTTTGTGTCTAAGTTGAAACCAGTAAGTTCTGAGCTCCTGGATCTGATTTATTGACTGTCTTATACACGTCGAAGTGAAAGCTGTGTGTCTACCATCTTCCTTGTAAAGGAAGCCCGGCTCCCCTTGGAACTATAGCAAGTTATTAGACTCCCAGTCTGGACAAATGGATACACAAATGTCGGGGGTAGAATCACAGGTGAATTTGAACGGAGCCAAAGTACCATCAGCAACCACTTATATCTCCAGAACTTCTGTTTATCACCTGTGCAAAGTCAATGTTAGCATCTAACCCTATTTCACAGGGATTAGAAATAGGCATCCAGAAAATACAGTGTTGTAGCTGAATATATTATTGTATGTATGTAGAAGTACTTATCAGCTAGGAAACTAGAGATCACTACAAGAAGAGTTGATAAATGAGATCACCTTCAAATTTTAAAGAAAATTTCACTGGATTCATTCATTAGCAACACACTTTGTGCTAATGGCTAATCACTATCTTTACTTATCACTGAAACTGTTAGTCTTTAACACTTACTCTGCTAATCAGCTGTGACTATACATTAGCATGGAAATGATACTGGATACTTTTGCCCTCAGAACCACAGGTATTCTGTGATGTCTACAGAAGACTTAAGGTATGCAACTGAAGTAGCTGCAGGAGTATTATTTCTAATTATTGCCCATTTTATTAACTCATATTCTCTTTGCTTTTCTTTTTCTGACTCCATCTATCGTCCCTAAAATTTAGTTGGAAAAGCCCTTACCCTTGAGAATGCTGCCTTGTTCTTATAGTTTGTACAACAAAGATTAGTCTAAGAATTTTGACACTATCTTAGTAAAAATAACAGTTTAAAATAACAGACATATATATAAAACTAGCTATACTGTTATAATGACATTGAAATATAAACAGATCTGATAGGTAGTCTTACAAGCGACACATTATTTCTATTGCTGGGAAAACAAAATTGAAGAACTGTAGGTATATATTAATTTTCATCTGTTACTTTAGAATAAGTTAGTGTGCCAGTGATGTGCTGTTACAGTCCTTCCAGAACAGTCTGATGAAATTTGTGAGTAGATGGTTGTAACTGCCACCATGCTCAGACCCAGAAGTGCAAGTTCTTTTTGCCAGGTAAACTGGGAAGGTACAGAGATGTAAGAGTGGTAGATCCGGGGTTATTGGCTGTTTGATAAAATAACTTCTTGTTGAAAGTCTGTTTTCTGGTGTGTACAGAAAAAGATAATGAGAAAAGGAGAAAAAAAAAGCCCAGGAAATGAATAGAGGGAGCAGTGAAAGCTTCCTTTCAGTTTAGCCAAGTTTATTGAATTTTATGAATGAAGCCTCCACAGTTTTTCTTTCTTTTCATCTTCTGTGCTTGCAGCAGGGTTAGCAGGTGGGATGTCCCTGATGGATAAACTCTTGTCCTGAAAGGATGCTGAGAAACAAGCGGCCATTCTGAATTTCTGCTCTCTTTATCTCTTTGTTTACCAAATCTTGTGTTTCTTTGTACTTGGCTTTTCCTACATGCAGAGTATGCATATGAGAAGTTAATGAGATTGCTATTACTCTTAAAATTAAGTACAAGAGTGTTTGCAGGAACACGAATGAGCGTTAAAAATCTAAGTCATTCTCTGTCCTGGGTTAAATTTTATCTAATGCTTTGTCTGTGCTTTATGTGGTGATTTTTTATTCAAAACTTGTGTCTAGAAGAATTCATTAGAGTTTTAGTATAAAATCTGCACTGGAACAGGTGGAGGCATACCTTATTTAAAAGGTGTTTAAATGTATCAGTTTAAATGTTAAAATTTTTATTTATTAATATTACCCCCAAATTCCTGTTGGAAAAAAACCTAAAATCAGGAAGGTAGGTAGTGTGAGAACAGCACAAGGTCTGCAGCATTGTAAAAAAAAGGAAACACTGATAAGAAAACTCAGATAAACCAGCAGCTGTAGCATTTTGAGATCTACCACTTCTACAGGCCATATTTTTTTTTCCTAAATTGACTTTCTCTGAAGGCTTTTTTTTAGACTCTGTTCAGTATGGGTTTTCTTTTGAGTAAAGCTCTCAGCACTTCACAATGCTGTTTGATAGGGTCAGACTTTCAAAGAGAGCTCTGTGGTGATCTCCATTAGGAATTGCATATCACAGATCTGAGAGTTAGAAAAGAGAATGAACTAATCTAATCTGACCTCTACTACAGCGCAGAGCACCAAAAAGGATGTAGTGACGACATTCATAGCCGCAAATTAAACAGAGCCTGGGAATGTTCCCAAGCAGTGCAGCTTAACTCTCAATATTGTTAAACTAGAACTGTCCATCAAGGGATTTTGTCCTGCTCTGACTGTCGTGTCCCAAAAAGGTTTCTGGGCCTTCGTCAGGTGTTAATAAAAAGCCGTCTTGGTGTTCAGTCTCCTAATTTTGATTTGGTTAAGTAATTCTTCTACAGAGACTGCTTTCCACCCCATTTAGTATAGATTTGAGTTTTAAATTACTTTTATTTGCTCTTTTTCGAATCTGAATCTGTCTGACATTAAAGTCCTTCACTTTGTATGAAAAGGTGTAAGCTTTAACAGTCAATGAAACACAGAAATTAAAAAAAAAAATAGCTCAAATATCAATATTCTGACATTTACAACCCTTCAGCTTGAGAAGGGAGTCACCAAGGGGGTCTTGGCAGCTTGACCATTTGAAACTTTCAATAATAGTTCGGATAGAACACTGTAAGTTGCACTGCTGGGAAAAGCCCTCCATTTTCAGGGTCAGTTTAATGAACAGGTTCTCATATCTGTATTGCAAGGATATTATTCTCCCCCAGAAGATTATTTGCTCCAGTATAGTATTTCAAAAGCAATGCAGCTACTGAACTTAATATGTTTGCAGGCAGAGTTATAATAATATTAACTCTAGGTTTTTGCTTTCTTCCTCATCAACTATTTTCAAAGGTTTATTTTGTCACCTATTAGCTCTTGGAAGCAAATCTTGAAAAGCACAAAATTTTACAAAGTCTAGAAATAACATGAAATGAATTATCAGCAAACAGCCAAGGAGCTTTGACCTCTCAAATCACTTAGCCGAGGGAGTTTCTGTAACTTTGATTTTCCTGTCATTTAACTTCTCTCCTAGATCTGCATCACCTCGTGTTGTGTCTTTGAGCAAGCTGATCAGTGAGGTGGGCGACTGCAGGTTGAATGGAATTCTTCATTCAAGCATGAATGTCATGCTCAGGAAAAATCACACAGGGTACTGAAAAATTGAAAGAACTCATTTGAAAATTGTGTTTGTTACACAAGACAATTTTCTATCAATTATATTCAGCAAATTCTTATGCACACCTTAATAACATCCCCTGAATACAGATCTAGAGGAAATAATAGATATAGCTAGGTAAAGGGAGCTGTACGCGTGTTTGGATCTCATCTCATTGCAATGTAAATGGTGATTTCATGATCCACTATATAATACATCAAATTTGTGGTATAGAAATGTAATAGCAAGGAATAATGAGTTTAAATCCTCTGAACGTGGTTGGGGCATAAGTTGGGCATCTCAAGCTAATTACATTTTCGTCAGTCATGTTGGTAGCAGCTGCTCTGATTCAAATACTTTCCTATCAGGAATGGAATCTGAAATGTGTTCAGAATGTGCATAAATATATGTGTGTGTATATATATATGTAGAGAGAGATATATGCACATAGACTACATCTGCCTGTAGCTACCTTTGAGGCACAACCCCTGTGATTAATTAGATTGAGTACGCCTCTTGTTTTAGTACGTGACCAAAATGCAGTCCAATTTCATATCTGTAGATGGAAGGTAACAATTCTGCCACTAGGGCCTGAAGACTCTTCTGAAATGTGGATAAGAAATGATGATGTTCTTTTGTCTAGCTATTTGTAAAATCTACTGAACTCTCTACTTAATCCACTCCAAACATGAGTCTTTCGCGCCCTTAGTAATGACTAGGGACAGATTAAATATTGACACTTGTAGAGGTTCTTTTATATATCACTGCAGAGGTGCCTTAGATGCTTATAAAGTAGCTGCTTATCCACTTTGTACTGGTTTATTTTGTTGCTAGAAGCTGTAGTGAGTGGTTCAACAGCTGCTTCACAAGCAGCCAAGATAAAGGGGTACTGAACTTCTGTGTAAGAGCAGGACAGATAGAGAAATGGAAAAATATCTGTATTATCCCAAGTTAAATCATCCCTGCAAGTGAAGACATAGAATTTTCAGATCAGTGGGTTAGTTAGCTTTAGACTTCATATTTTAACTCGCTACATTGTCATGTATGAAACCTAGAAATTCCTTATCAATAATAGCAGTGTTATTTTGTGTTATGTCAAAACCTCTTTTTTTTTTCTTTCTCCTTAACAATGGCCAAAATTTGTTGATTCATCAGCTCTCACTATCACTAAACAAGCTTTCAGTGCTTCACATTCCTAGTTCAGATGCTGGAATCTCAGTGAGGATTGCAGCCAACCCATGTGTACATCAGTATTCAATTTACAAAATTATTTTCCAGATGATACTATACATTTATCACTGTTACCTGCAGAGGTAAAAGAAAACTGTGTTTTCTTAGATATCGTCCTGTGAAAATTACTCAAAAAAAGGCTAGGGGGGTTTTTTAGCCTTTTTTTTTTTGGTGTGGTGAGAGCTAGATCTATATCCACTACTTAGTCAACAGAGTCAGTCACTCTGAACACAAGACAGCTAGACAGACCAGCTAGACTTGTCACTTATTTCTCCATCACATTTAATTTATTGCTCCAGGAGCCACTTAAAGCTGTCATATAAGAAAGCATAAACTAACTCTTGTCAAGAATTGGCTCAGCAGTTTTCTTCTGGGATAAGCACATGGAACACAGGTTGCTTTTTGGAAGAAAACAGGTGGTATCATCATTGACATCCCTTGCATAATACTTCATTTCTTAAAGCACTAAAATGAGTTGTTATAAACTCATTTTTATTATAAACAATAATAATAGTAATTTATTATCATAAGTAATGATATTATTATTTTTAGACGCCTAGGGACATAACCTGCATGATGCTGAAGGATCCCAGGGAGCCTTCTTCATATTAAGCCAAGTAAGAGCATTATCCGTCCTCACATGGGGGTGCCAGCCAGTGTGCAGCCGTAAATCTGAGTCATGCTAATTGCTGTAACAGAAAGATGACTTGGTCATTCTACTATGATCAGCAGAAGTAAACCTAGAGACAGTCATCTCTTGTTTCTATACTTCCATATAGGTGCGTACAGAGCACTCAGACCCGTGGAAGATATTATTTGAGAATTACATATTGTCTAAATACAATAGCCTTTAGGGCAAAGGTAGAATTTAGGCTTGTGGGATATCTGTATTCAAAGAGTTATCATTAACGGTTAGTTTTCAGAGTAGGCTGAGTGATGTTCCATTATGGTTTATTTTTTGTTTTGTTTTTGTTTTTTTTCCTGGGTCTGCTACTATTTAATTATTTCATTAATAACCGGAGTTAAAAAATACAGGGTATGCTTGTAAAATTTGCAGCTGACACAAACCTGAAAGGCACTGTAAGTGCGTTGGATGATAGGATTATAATTCAAACTGATCTTGATAAACTAGAGCAATGGCCTGAAAAAAAAAGAATGTTATTTATAGAAGTGCGTGCAGCCTACCAGAGCTAGTAGCTGCGCAGCTCTACGGTAGAAAATAAATGACCATGGAGGATGGTTCCATAGGAAATGGTCTAGGGATTACAGCAAATTGAAGGTGAAAACAAGGGACAATGTCATACTCTTGCAAAAAAAATGACAAATGTTATGGAACGGCATATAAATATGATTACACTCTGCTCATGTTGTTGTCATAAAGCTACAGATTAAAACATCTAATTCAGGTATCCAGCTCTGTCTTCACATTCACTGTATTCTTATGCTTCCATTAAGAACCGACACCTAGCTGGTACTGTCAGTATGAATGATTTAGCACAGGCTAAAAGACACCTAGTGTCAAATCGAAAACTAAATCTCACTGATAAATTAGTCTTTCTCTCTCCAGAGTATTAGAAAAAAAACAGTTGGCAAACTACGTCTAGTTTTGAACCTCATTTCAAGAAAGATGTGGGTCCATTGCAGACAGAACCAAGGATATAATGAAGAATGATTGAACTAGAAAACAAAGCCATTGATGCAAACTGGGGAAATGGAAGTTATAAAATGAATGATGATTTATAAAATATGTGAAAACAGATACACAGGATCTTCTGAACAGAGAGGAGAATAATGTCTCCTTCATATCCATAGTTCCTAGAATAAGAAATAATGGGGTCGGGTTAACATAATAGGGAAATTAATCGGCTTGGATGCCGTAGAGTCTCCATAACTGGCAGATTCACCATCTGTCACGACTGATGTGGATGTAATCCTGCCTTGAAAGAAAGTGATGGACTTCAAATGTTTTCAAACCCCCTCCAACCATAGAATTATACAATTCTATCTAATTCACAGCTTTCTGACACAAATGATACAGATCTTCGTCAAAGATCTTTTAAATAACTTGATTACATTCTAATGTGAGTTATATTATATCTATGAGAAAAACATGTTTTTCATAAGGGCTTTTTCTATTATTTCAACTTCAGTACCTAAAGGATCAGGTTTTTTTCTGTATTTTGTTAAAGAACATGGTCAGTCTGCAGTCTTGCCTTAGGTGATTGTATCTATTTCACTGTTGTGCTGTCCAACAATTTAGGAGGGGATATGGGGTACTGTGACTTATGGCAGGTGCTGATGGTATTATAGAGAAGAGATACTCTCACTAAACTGCAGCTGATTGAAAATTCAAACTCAGGGCCACTCTTAAGACAAATAAGATCTTTAATGACTCAGAGAGTAACAGATGAACCAAATTTATCCACAAAAGAGAGCACTAAACTATGCAGGATTTTGTATTTAACTATAGAAATTTGTTTTTATTGTTGGATCAGTAACAATTTCTTTTCTCTAGATTTTTATAAAAATATAAATTCCTTATATTTTTATGTTTAGCTGCTGCTTATCAAATTTTTATCTAATTCCTTGGTACATCTTAAATTACTGAGCTGCGTGTAATTAAACCTGCATGAAAGTTTTAAAAAATCTGACCAAAGTTTACAAAAGCAGGAATTATAAATAGGATTAAGAAATTATTATATAAAATCACTAGTTTATATATTTTTAATAAATCATGATGCCAGTGTTCTAATGTAATTGTCCACCCCTCCTACATATTTGTGACTTTCTGTATTCTTTGCTTAAGTTTTTCTCCTCACATACCAAAGAGGTTAAGACTCTCTTCAAGAATATTAGAATCTGTATATATAAACACACACGTAATTTTAACAAGTACATACAGAAAGATATTATCAGCAGAAATGAAAAGATATTAAAATTTTCCAGTATAAGTATTTCCCAGAAAACAGGCTAAGCCCTTGACTACAAATATTTCAATAAAATAAAATAAATTATAAGGAAGAAATGTGAAATGTTTTCTGCAGAATCTGACTTATAAAGGTGCATGCTTACTAATTTTTTTATCCTGGGAAATATTTAGAATTTTAAAACCCAAAATCAGGATAAAAAGTTAAACTTTCAGATATATGCAAATGCTTAAAAATGTTTTAACAGATGATTTGGAATAACTGAAGCATTCCTATATTTTTGTGTATTTTTACTGTCATTGTTACTTTACATTCCAATTTGCCACTATAAGAAGAAAGGCCAATATTTAAAAGTCTTGAAAAAAGTTGTGATTAGCAAAAGCAGAATAATTGCTTGGTTTAGACAAACTGGCAATTTACAGGGCAAAAAAAAAATAATAATCTTTGTTACATCCTTCGTCCACTTTGCTGAGGTCTGTGTCACTTAGCTGTACAGTGCTTGACACAGTGATGTCTCAGTCCTTGACTGGATGTCCTGGTTATAATCTCTAGTTATAGCAGAGATTACTCATTATGTATCTAGGATGGTGGAAGCACTCATCTCCGTGCATATCAGAAAGGTGTGATGCCAACATTGTGCCCAATACTGCACAATCAATTCCTTGTCTCGAGCTGCAGAATATCACACCACTCATTGATTTCATTTATCAAAATGGGAGGGTTGTGAAAAAACACCAGCCAAATGGCAGAAATGCATCTGATAGTAATAGTCAAGGTGGTCCAGCAGGCATGGATCATAGAATCATAGAATGGTTCAGGTTGGAATGAATCATCGAGTTCCAACCCCCTGCCATGGGCAGGAACACCTCCCACTAGATCCCATCCAGCCTGGCCTTGAAGACCTCCAGGGACGGGGCATCCACAGCTTCTCTGGGCTGTGACACTGTTCTGTCTCACACTGGAAGATAGATGTATGTTGTCTCTTACAAAATGATTTGAGGAAGATAACTTATCATAAATGGTCACAACAGAGCTTTGCTGAGATATCCAAGTGTATTAGGGCTCTTGAACCAGAGAAGGGTTAACGTAATGTTCCTGAATGAAAAGGGAGTGACACAAACAAATATATCACAAAGAGTGCTGTTCTTTTATTGGTTTTGGTTGGGTGGATTTTTTGCATTTTAGAGTAGTTTGAAGCTGACCATTAAGTATACCTATCTCTCAGTAAAAACATCAGAATACTAATAATTCTATGCTGATCAGACTACCTGTCACTGGATTCGGCATTGATGGAAAAGTCAGGGTGCTTAATTGTCAGATTTATGCCACCTGAAGTGGCAAAACTAATAGCAGTAAAAAGCCAAGAAATAAACAAACATGGTATTTTAATCTCTTGTTCCCCTTGTAATCTCTGATTTAAAGACCAATGGCTATCAATCACGCAAACCAGACACTTCTGTAGGGCAAAAGCCAAAATGGGGGAAATGAATTGCTAATAAGCATTTATTAGATATAATCTAAAAGCTCTTATAAATGTTATGTAAGACATAGACCTTAATTCATATAGATTTTACAAGCGATCATTTCTCATTTTTTCTTATTCTGTAGATAGATGGAAAAATCCAGTCGGATCAAAACATGGAGCCCATCTATGTAAATGTGTATATTTGTATGTGTATATTTGTATGCTCATATACTTAGGAATATATATTTACTTATATATGCAAAATTATTGGTAAATATTTATATTTTACTTACAGTTTCTATTCTATCATGTGGTGATATGTCTTTTTGCATATATATGTATGCATACATACCTACACGTATGTATATGAGTCCAATAGTATGGTCCAATAGTATGTCCAAATGGCAGCCGCAAATCAAAGTGAACATGGCATTGCTGATAATCACTGAAGTCCTGATTCATCTCTCTAATAAAGCTACTGTGGCTGAGCTTAGGCTTTGTCTTTCCACCTAATTCTCTTCACTCCTGTCACCACCTCACCGCTGGGTGAGTGGGAGAATTACCCTGAGCTGTGTTGTCTCTAGATCCACAGAGGTTTCTCTGTATATTTCTCTCTCAGTCTTTCACCTCTGCCCAGAAATTCCCAACACTCAACTAGAGCATAAATTCTGCTGTCAGACAGATTTTTCAAGATCTGTTTCCTGGATCTGAAGAGGTGGCTTTCATGATGGTCAGATACTTTGGGGTAAGGTCTGGCTTGAATGGACATAAATTCAAAGCGTCTTAATGGCTTAAGCTTCACCAGCTACACAGATTGCACAAAGAAAGACATATTCTTTTCCAATAAGAGCCTAAATAATTCACACAACTTTTGTCAGCTCTAAAGTGGGACTAACAGGAGGACTTTTAGGGGTTGAATCTAAATTAAAAGTCACTGAGTTAATTCGGGAGCTTCCTACATGCACTTCGACTAACCTTACGGGTATTTTAATTTATCTGAGCTTTTGTTCTCTGTCTGTAGAGACTGCAAGACTTTGGGGCAAGGGTGCTGTTACAAAGATATACAGAGCCCTTCAGCAGGGACAATCAATTTCTAGGTCACCTTCTGTGAATCATTGTACTAGGAATAAAAAATCTAATTCAATAAAATAAGAATTAGCAGAAAATGGTGGGGCAAGAGTCACGATATTACAAGAAGGCAGCTCAGCTTCATCTCTATGCAGGTTATTAATGACACAGACCAAAAATTAACCAGCCTCACACTCTCACAAATCAGTAGAGATTAGATATAATTTTCCTATTGTAATTAACTAATCATTTGCCATTGTCATCAACGTATTTAAAAGCCCAACACACAGAATATCTAGTTTTTATTAAGCAGATATTTCTGTTTTGAATCTCCAATAATAATTATATCACATTTGCCTTTGTTATGAAAGGGCATTTTGGCAATTAAATATTTTCTGAAAATAATTAAAATGAAATTTTACTTCTAAAAATAAATAAAGTGTTTTGCAAAGGTTAAAACTTTTAGCTAGAAGATTCTCTTCCTCATATCATTGACTTAAAGGATAAAGATAATAAGCTACAGCAGATGATATTTTCTGATTGAAAGCAAAATTTCTAGGAGCAACAAAAGGATAGTTTAAAAATCCAGGTGGTGAATTTTAAAAGAATGCTAAGATGCACATTTCCCCAACCTCTCATAATGGAGTATTCAAGAATGCAAATTGAAACTGGAAAGACTTTTTACTTTGCAAATTATTGCCAAAAACATGTTTTTAAAACATTCTTGAATGGGTTCAGGATCATAATCAGATGGCCTAAATATAAGCATCTAGGGCTGCTTGAGTTGCCCTGGAACATCAGAGGCATCTTCATGGGACGGGTAGCTAGCTACATGGGACCTACAAAAGATATAAACCCTTTTGCAGAGCAAGACATAGGTGGAGCAAATGCCCTGTGGATCTTGGATTGCATCAAATGTCTCTATTTGTGAAACTGCATCTCATTTTATCATATCTGCACCAAAAATCAACACCTTATTTGTTGTCCTTGAAGTCTGTTTCTTGTCAGTGGAAAGAAAAGGAGTGAGATTCCTCTTACCTAGCATGGTAGAGTCTTTTTTGGTTTTGCCCCACTAAACCATGCATGTCTTTATTAGAAATATTTCTATTGTAGCTGCTGAATCATGCCCGTGACATTTACAGCTAGTGTCTGTGCTTTGGAAAAGGTTCACAAAGAATGACACAACTTGCAATCCAAGTCAGAATGGTGTCATGCCAAACAATGATTAAGGAGAGGACAGAAAATTAACAAAAGGTATGATCCATCTGATTTAATGGAGACACGTGCTCCTAATTCAACTACCTATGTTGCTCTGTTTGGTAGCTTGTATTAACTAGCAAGAGCAAAGACAGCGCAGCACGACTGTTTCCACTGGCATGAGAAAGTATATGGAGTGTTACACAGCAATCAGTGAAAACATAATTATTTCTGTACTGAACATCTCTTATTGTTCTTTCCCTTGCATTGTTTTCTTTCAGAAAAAAAAAAATATTTCTCCATCATTAATAATATTTAGTCATGATTACTCCTTTTCTTTTAAAATGAAAGTTCTCAGAAAAATGCAGAATGTTCCATATTGTCACAACTGGTAGGAGTTTTCTTTCTAACTTAACAGAATTTTTTAACTATCTGCTGAGAAAAAATATCCTAACAATTTCAGGTATAAGTAGCAAAAACTTGCAAAATTTCTTCTTCTTTTGTCTTTGTTCCGAAATTCTTTACATGCAAAATGAATTTTCACAAGGATCTAAAGATTTTGTTCCCAAGTGACATACTGCCATTCTGTCACAGTTGCTTGAGGATTTTCTTCCTGGTTTTGATTTGGGATTTTTGAGTGAAAGAGTAATCCATTGTTTGCCACTCTTAGAGATAAAAATATTTTTCTTTTTGACAATTAACCTGATGAACTTCTTTGCTTTCTAAAATTTCACTCAATATTTTGCCTATATCTTAATAATGTTTTTCTATAAAGGTATTAATTCACAATTTCTGTATTATTTCCTTGTTACACTCTTTTTCGCGAGAAGTAGGCTATAAGTGAGGTACATTAAAGTGATGCCCTGAAAAGTACTCTGTATCGCATATTGAAATTCTAACTAAGGTTCTTCATATTGAAATTCAGAGGCGAAATCCTGAGCTTTATAAAGTTTGAGTTCTATCCAGTGCTACCTCAGCTGATCCAGCTAACAATAGATACCTTATTTTTCAGGTTGGGCAGTGAAAGAATGTTGCATTGTTCCTTTGGGTGCTATTGGCCACCAGAATTGATGTGCCTTTCTCAAGCTTACCAATGTACTGTCTGATTCAGAACGGACCTTTGAGTTTTTGATAGTTTTTTTGTTTAACATTATGCACATACCAGAGCCAATGAATATTCTTGGAGGAAAATTTATCTTGGACAAGGATGATATTGTCAAAACTTGTTTATTTCATCTACAGGGCTATTAATTATAAAATAATTTCAAGATAGGTGGTTAACATGCTGAAAAATGTATTAGTAACTGCCACTGTGAATCAAAATAGTGATTAAACTGAAATAGTCAATATCATTTTGTTAGGCTGGATCAGAAAACAGATCTTCACCAGGCATTCCCCAGAGCCTCAGAAGAACATGGCAATTGAACGACACATTCTGGCAGGAGTACCAACAACAGATAGCTGATGTTTGATCAGTTTGTCACTTGACTTTGTCTTTTAGCAAAATTCAGTCAACACAGCGTTACTGCAAACAAAGCCTTTATAGACATCTTTAGTGATAGTTTTATCTCAAGCAGATTGAACTGGCAGAGGTTTGATATAAAAATATTTTTAGAGTTTATTTTTGCAGTGGTGTACATTCATGCTACTGCTTACTTCACTGCCTCCTGTCCCAGAACCCTATTCTACTGGAAAACCTATATAGAGTGAAAAGAGCCTCTTCATCTGAGTACACCACTCAGAACCATAAAACACTGCGGCATCTCTGTCTCTCCAGACTTATGTTTTTAAAACGTGGTGCTTATTGAGATTCCTCATGCAACTTGAAGGAAGAAGAGTGAGCAACAGCCAATTTGTATTTTGAATATAAAAGCCAATTCATATTATACAGCCTTTGAAATGTGAAATATACATTATGGAATGAGTTAAACTATGATTTCTGGGAAGAGAAGATTTCTATTTGTCCCTAATATATACAGTTACTGATTGATTGGCATAAGTACTTGATTTCTCTTTACTTTTCATTTTCTTATCACCTTTGATTCCAATTATTCTGCCATCATTCAAGCTACGGCTAGAAATACAGACAGGTAGAAGCAAAAACAAAGTTCATTTAGCATCTAGCTTTGGAAATAAATGTTAATAATGCCAATTTAAACTGCTCCTGCTACTGGTTAGCATTTAAGTGACAACGCAGAGACTGGCTTACGTTCTGAAAGAATCTGTATGAAAAATGACACCTCCTTTTAACAATTCATCACAGACCAGTAAATCCCCTTTCAGCTTATGAAAAACCCACACTGTTATGAACTTGCAGACATGAAGGCCTTTTATGTATTTTTGCTACTTTGCTTTTTAATATTTTGGGGGAGGAGGAAGTCAAATCATAATCAATTGTCTTTTCCTGTCAGATGATTTTCCTGAAAGCTGCTGATAATGCCTCAATTTTAAACCCTGTCAACATTAATTCCTAATTGCCTCCCCCAAAAATGTTTTATTCCTAATAGGCTGTTTCAGGACTTACATTCCTACTATTAATAATAAGAAAAATAAATCAGAACTAATGCTAAAAATGCTCTAAAAATAGAGCAAAATGAGATAAAATGAGGCCTAATATGACATGAAGACTATCTCGGAGCAAGTCTGAATCCTTCCTTTGTGTGGAGCCTGTACCCTGCACAAAGGGGCTCAGTTTTTTGTTGAGGGACCTGAATATTACTGTAATGTAAACAGCCAGTATTACCCATTTAAAAATGCTTATTTCCACCGTTACTGGGTTTGCAAGAAAAGCATATTTTGAAATGAAAGACCAACCTATCCCCAACCCTCTGTTTTCCAAAGAATCAAATGCACTGTTATTAGAAGTAATTTTGCAGGTGTTGAGACAACACGGTGACAGAAAACAAAAGCTAATAGGTACTCTTTGTAAATCAATATTGGAGAATTGTTTCAGTACAGTGTCCCACAGCTTTCAGGGAAAAAAAAAAGCACCTGTTTTGAGCTGCCAAAATAATAAATTGAAACAGGAGCTGTAACCAGTAAGCAACCGAGCTGTTAGCAGGGAGTGACAATAGCACTTTAACACAGACATTGATTCAAATGATAGCTTTGACTTGTAACTGCAGATTGCACCCTAATAATTTGTCACAGATGGGGCATGAAATGTTGCAATGGCCCTTGGTGTTCTACATGAAGGTAGTGTAGCATCTTGAAAAAACACTGGTGAAAAATGCTGGGTTTATGGATTTATTTTACCATGCATAAAGACAAAGGCGGTTATTGGAGGAAAGTCATAAAAAGTGAAATGGGAGTTTATAAGTACAAATGAGTAAGGAGAAAGCAACTTCTAACTCCAGTCATTTTTTGGTAAGAAGACATTGTTTTCCTAGGAAATGCTGAGGACCAACAGCAACCTAAATTATATGATCATTAGGTATCCAGTATATAGCAGTTACAAAGTTCCCATGTGTTTTGCCTGCAGAGGAAGGGTGGAAAGATGCTCCAGCCCACACTGCAACATTTATTTGATAGTTGAACAGTTCTAGAAGATATTATTCTCTCTCCAGATTTTTTAAAATAATGTAAATTGATTGAGATCAGGTATAACTCATTTCAAAAATTCATGAAGTTGTAGACATGGCTTACTTTATGAATAAAGCAGGGCATCAGTAACTTCTGAAATAATGATTAATTCACATGAGAATAAAACAATGGGACAATTCAAACTTCCAGAGCTATGAAATATAAAAAGCCTTTGATGATACAAGTCTGGGTGCAATGCAGCAGCCTGGAATGGGAATACAGTCATTTAAACATTGACAGGGATTTACTAAAGTTTCTAGACAGGCAATCTGGAAAGGCAGTTCTGGCAATGGCCTAGAAAGGCAGTTTAGATTCACAGGGCACCTTACAAGTTAAACAGTAGCACAGGAATATTGTACACCAAAAATTACATTTAAACAAGTGGGAAGGCCAAAATCACTGAAATAGTTCACATACTTGCTTATTTACAGATTCCTAGCTTTATTTCAAGTGTGTTTACCTGGTTGTGCATTTGATAAAGTGCCTTTTGAAGGCATAGTTTCCCAACACAATCTCTACCATTTGGATCTAACAAGTTGTTCCAAATTGACATTCCTGTTGCAGTAAGTTAGTCATTGGTTTAACTGCACTGTAGCCAGCCCAAATAACTTCAACAGGAGAAGTCAAGGTACTAGACTTAAGCACATGTTTTGCGGAAGAGTAACTTAAATATCCACCTCTGTCAGATGCTGATCCCAGATAAACCATAAGCGGGTCCTTCTCTTTGGAGTAAATTGGTTTGGCTCTTGAGAGACACATGGAATGCTGCATCCTAAAAGTATATGTGACACCTGAAAAATACCAAAAACCTAAACTATTTTTGTCACATGTGAATTCAACAGAGTCAACTTCAAGGTTCACTTTAATCAGGCTTATTTAAAACCCCAAAGCTGCAAATATGTAATTGCATTTAAATACCTCTGTCTGAAGTGCTAATTAATTAGGAAATTTTTCACTTCTGAAAGCGGCATGATTAACGACAATGAACACATTGCTAAAGAAAAAACACAAAATTGAGAGAAAGAGTTAAGATGATGAGCATGTAGGTGCCCAGAGACTCAATGAAAAATTAAAACTACTTTCACTGAGAACTTAAACTTCATCTGACAGGGGAATTCTGCATAGTACAAATTTTCTTTTCAGTGCCCTAACTATGAGCAAAGCTTATTAAAAAGTGGAAAAGCAGTCAATCACAAGGCAGAAATTCATAGGAAGTCAGGAGTTATTGAAATAATTGATAGGTCATCACAAGTTTCCTGATGTTACTGTTGATGCATTTAGCATCTGTTGATCCTTTCATCGACTCTTTCCCTTTCTTTTCCTTTTTCTACTGCATTTAAAACAGATCTTTACTTTGTAAAAAATTTACATTTTGGTTAGAAATAAATCAAATAAAATGTTATAGGAAATCTCTGTGCCTATTTTTCTAACTGGTTTAACTAATTTAATACAAGCAGTTCTTTCCTTTCATGCCATCCTTTTTAAAAAGAATCCTGGGTTCTTTATTGTTCTCTGAAGTTTACACTTCATGCAGGTCCTTTATCACCTTCACTGAATTCTTAAAAATGACATCACTCGCATTTTTACACATCTGAATATTTCTAGCCTCCTCTGCTTAGTTGCAGCTAAGTTTCCTGCTTCCGTTGCTCTTGTTCTGCTTGTAGGTTTGTCCTGAGAGACATTCTGTGAACACCGGAGTCATCTCCATCCTCATAGCGTTGTCATAGATACACACAGAACCATTTATTGTTGGAGAAATGTAGAGAAATAGTTGCCCAGTGTTCTGCTCTTTCCTGTTTATCTTTTAATTCAGAATGGTCCAATTGGTCGCCAATGGCTCGTTCCCATCTAGCCCATCACCTCTGCTAATGAGGGGAACATCTGTGCAACTGGCAGATATGGCCCAAACAAGACAGGACTCATTATATCCCTGCTCAGAGACCAGCCAGAAAGCCAGGGTGTATCTGTCCCTTTGAAAGGGCAGAGGGGCATTCACTCCTTTCATAACTGGTCTCTAAACCTGAAGCTACTGAGTTTTACCTTTTGAAGCCTTTGTATTTTTCATTATCTTCAGAGGGTTGGGAGGGCAGGAATTGGAGACCCTGGAGTTCTGCCAATCTCTGTTTTCTCTGTTGGAACTACACTGTCCTGCAGAAAAGACCTCTTTTTTTTTTTTTTTCCCTTTTTTTTCCCTCCCGAAAAACAGCAAGAGCTTAGTGGTTAGAGCCTTTCTCTTCTACTCCAGCTGGAGTTGCCCCAGGTCCTAATCTCAGCTGCAAACGCGGAGTTTATTTTACATGATGCCTGTAACAAGTTTATTTTTGTCTGTTTAGCCTGTGTATTGCTGAGGGTGAGAGTGAACATATTTTAGAATGGTGATAGTTGTTGCTGTTATTGGTAATAGTAGTAGTAGCTATGGAGTTCAATAGTCTTGCCATGACATAAGTTAAGGTCTTAGAAATTCATGTTAACATTGGCAAAGATCCTTTACACTGCTGCACAAATGAGCCTTGTATTATATTTATGGACAAAGCCCTAACAAAGCCCATCCCCTCAATTACTGCAACTGCCAATGCATCACAGCTGAGTAAATCCAGCCTAAGTGTGAATCAGAGGAGCAAAAAATCCCTTTGCTGCTCTGTAGAAAAGATAAAGCCACTACAAAATGGTATTATAGGTAAGTCCTGATTCCATTGGACATAACAAGAATTTTAACATTGACTTCCATTATAGGTCAACCTTTATTGCTAAAAGTAATTTAATCTTATTTGAAGAGTGTCTTCATAGCGAGAGAAATGTAAAAGGATCTCTGCATACTGGTAGACTGTGATTTCCTCTCAGATGAATTTCTAGCCTTCTTAAGGTTAGACTATACATATAATTAAAAAAAATAAAATATATATTCCCAAAATTTCAATGCAACATGTTCCAGTTTTAAGCTTTGTCCAATATGAAGGCTGCAGCTTAAATGTGCAGACAGAGAAGTCGCTCTCAAGTTACCAGAAACTCAGTAACTGCACTGAGGAAACAAGATTGCAATTTGTTTTTAAACTCCTGAAGGACTGCCTTTCATGTGCATTTTGAATAACTAAATACGGTTTCTCTGTAAGCTGGGATTGACTGGAGTCTTTAGATAAAAATGTTTTGCCAAACTTCTGAGGTAAGTGTCCTGTATCAACTGAATACCATCCTCCAGGAGGCGATGCTATAGAAAAGGTTCTCACTATGGAGCCTCTCTACAGTATCTATATATAGTTTGGAAGCCTTGTTGGAAATGAATAGTGCTATAGAATTGTGAAATATAAATAATCATCATAATTAATGTGCTGTGCTCTTGCTGCAGATCTCAGTTCAAAAGCTTATCTCAGTTTGGATATTTCTGTATCCCATGTTGTCCTCTATATTATTCCCTTACTGCTCTGGTAAATTTATTTAACTTTGCCTGTGCAGGATTGAGACTGAATGTTGCACTGCATTCTCTCACCAAATGTATTTAAAGGAACAGATCAAAAATTTTCAATTAAAAGAAGCTATTACCAAATAAATAATATTATGTTTGCTTGTGTGTGAACTGTTTCTTAGCCATTTTCAAAAACCCTCTGTATAGACAGCTCAGGATTCCCCCCTCTCCCCCTCCACACCACACCTTTTATAGAAAGGGAAACTGAGGTAAAATGAATTTTTGAAGTTCTCTGGCAGTGACAGTTTGGGAACAGAGTACAAAGAGGGTCCAGTTTTCAGAGCTTTTAGAACTTGCAGCAGTTATTAAGCCCAATAGGAGCTTTTGGGCATACTGGACACCTTGAATTCATGTGCTTTCAACACTGCTTATCTGCCTTTGTATGGATGAGAGCCGTCGTGCTGTTTAACTCTACTCAGATGAAATTCATGGCATTAGTGCTTGATTCAGACACAGCACTTGAATATATACTTATCGCATCTATCTGCACTCATGTGCTGGGAGTTAAGAGGGTGCCTATGCTGGGAGTTTAGTACCCAGGAAGCACAATTTCACTGCAGCCTGTGTATCATCCCATCTAATATATTTCCCTGAGAAGGCAATGGGAGATATAGTGATGTTTTCTTAAATCCATGTGAGTGTATAATCAGTCACCCATGTATATGCAGAAAATGTCTGCTTTTCAATTCCACCCCTAACTCACCTGCTCAAGAGGGGGTTTTTGGCAGAAGTTGTTCATCTTCCCCATTGTAAATTCGCCCTCTACAAAAAAGGGCTTTAAAACCATGCTGTTAGTTGTACTTCATACCAGCTACGTTTACCTAGCTCAGTTTAATACATTTTTTCCTGCAGTGCTCTGCCGAAGCCCACTCTCCTTTTCGCCATTGATTGCTATGGCAACCAGAGAAACCAGGAATATCATGTCGATACCTACATTCATGAAAAGGAATACCTGGGTTATCGTTTGAGCCAGGTTCTCCCCGACAAAGATGTGTGCTTTGCTGCTGAGATGGAGGAGCGCAGGATGAACAGCAGAAAATCCCTGTGAGTAGACTGATTTGAACTCAACTCCTGGAATTAGAAATCCTTAGGAATTAGAAAAGTCCAGTTGGAGTATCTCACAGACTGAATTATCCAGGCCCCAGCAAGCTTATTAGCTCAGAGTGAGAGTAAATCTCACAAGGTGGTAAAAGAGGAGGCGGAGGCAGTCCTGGAAAGCAACAGTCTCTCATCAAAGGGCTGGATGCAGCAGGACAATGGTTACTGACAATATTCTCAAATGTATAAGATTTGGAAGGTGCAGATTGAAAGTTGGATGCAAAAAGTGAAAAAAGATCCACTTTTGGTACCTCGGTGACTTGTCTGTTATGCTTGAATTCTTAAATATCTGAGATTAATGAGAATTAATTAATGAGGATTAAATAATGAGAAGATTAATTAATGAGAAGAATAATCTAAGAAATAAACCTGAAAAATCAAAGAAAATTGAAGAAAAATCTAAGAAATAAATATCTGAGATATTTAAGAATTTCTTAAATATTGTACCTGGTGATATATTTTATCCTATTAGCTGTTAGACTTCAGATACTACATAAAAAATAACAGCCCCTTTTTTTCTTGTATCTCAATTTTATTGTATAAAATTGACAACCACTTATCCACAGCTGTGGACAAAGAAAACATTTTGTAAGAAATTTCTCCCCCAGTAAGGGGAAAATCAAGAGGGTATAAATGATACCTAGAATGTGAAAACTTAAAAAAACCCACCTCCAAACCCCACAAACCAATCAAAACCCAAGAACACTTCTTGTGGCTACTTTCCTTTAAAGCTTTCATTAATGATGTCAGTAGAAAAGCTACCACCAGAGTGACACAAAGTTAGGAGGCATTGTCAATACAGGAGGATCCAGAGGAAGAGGTGACATTGCAGACTGCAACGTCAGAATTGAAGTGAAAAACTTAAATAGTACAAATATAAGGTTGTGCTATTAGGGACTAATATGAACTGCTAGTTGTAGCTGGGAGCTTAGCATACAGATAAGTTGACAAGGCTCTGGATGTACTTGTTCATCAGAGGATGACTATGAGTCATCAGTGTAACACAACCATGAAAAAGGCTAATGGGATCCAAGGATGGCTCAGAAAAAGCAGTCCCAGCGAAGATGGAAAATCATTATATTTATTAAGCAAGGCTGGTAAAACCTTGTCAGGAATAGTGGATACAGTTCAGAAAGATGATATCAAAATGGAAGAAATAAAAGGAAACCTTCTGTATAATTAAAGACATTTAAAACTTTAATTAAATAATAAATAAAGGTCAGAAGAGATTTGCAGCCAAACAAGGCACAAGCTCTGTTTGTGTGCACATTGAGACTGGACAGGAAGCACTAAGGAAGAAAAACTGTGCTATGATAAAGGCTGGCATAGACAGTACGATCATATCCTTTGCGCAGGATAAAAATAATGGGAATTGGAGTACTGAGGCTCTAAAACAAAGTTACAATGGGAGGGAAAGAGTGAAACATCCTTTGCAATGTATTAATTCTCTGTTAAATAGGTTAAGGTATTTGGTTACCATTTAATACAGTGACTTTTAAGCAATCATAAATATTTAAGCAAAGTTGTATCCATTTATGGAAAGGATAGATAAATTGTTTGCCTATGAAGGAAAGAGCCTGAAACTGGCCTGAGAGATATTTTAAAGTACTGTCTTCCCAAGACAGTCATACAAACTGCTTGTGTGAAGTTAAGCTGAGTGTTTCCATGCTATGACTGAGAATTTGGTGCAGATATAAACACATAAATCTGTATATTAGGAATTAATGCAGTGCAGTAGATAATGTTGGTAGATTGAAGTGGCTGGTGCTGAGGTTTTTCACTGAATTCCCTGTGTCTCTCATGCAGGGAGCTTGGGGAAGTACTTTGTCTTAAATATAATCCGACTGGCTGGATCAAACACCCCACTGGTTGTATGGTGTTAAAATCTTGGCATGAGAAACTGTCCCATAGATATCCTCCTCTTCCTTTCCTTCAGGCCACTCTAGGAAGCACTGCAGTTTCCACCCCCATATACTCATAGTCTCTCTGTCTGGAGACAATAGAGATTGAAACCAGAAACAAACAAACAAACAACCTAGGGTTTTCTGAACCAAATTACTCATTTGGATGCAGCATAAGTCAGTGACAGTGGACTTTTTATTGTATTTAGAATCAGCAGCTTCGTTATCAGAAGCAAATAGGAGGAGGACATGCCGATCTTTTAAGGTTTCTGGAAGTCTTTGAACATGAGACAGAGCACTTCTTAAGAGCCTCCTTCAGTCAAAATTGAGGGTCTCCTGGGGAAAGGAGTAGCAAAGCAGTCAGATGAGCTACTTCTCGTTTAAAGTTTATGCTGTTTTCTTGACAGTTGCTGAGACAAGGTAGGTTTGGGAGTTACTGGGGTGGGGAGGGGAAGGGAGTTCCACCCCAATTGTTTATTGACTCCACCTGACAGTGTTTGGTTCCTTTGCTGAGACCAGGAGAGTCCACTCAGGCCAGTTGCAGCTGTGTACAAACAAACTGCATGACTCCTCACTCATGCTGCCCAGGGCACCTGGGATTGCTCATGGCACCATTTCCAGCTCCCCTAGTCTGTTCCAGCAGTTAGAGAAATCACAGCTATTTCAGTGATGATGACTGAAGACAGCAGGAAGAAAAAAATAATAGCTATAGATTTAGACAATATCATTATAGATGCTGTTATAGATATATAGATATTCCCAATTATGGTGAATAAAAAATAGGAAGACTAAAAATAATATAGATACAGATATTGTTATACTTATTGTTATAGATATTGTTATAGATTATAGACAGATACTTAGATAAATAGATCTATAGATCTATATATCATATAGATGATATATCACAATAAAATTGGAAGTTTCAGAATCCCGTCAAGGTGAGACCTCACAGGGAAAAGAATCACCTTAGAGTGATGTGGTTACGCCATAACAAAAGACAAAACCACAAAGAAATAAAGTTTATCCCACATACAGAGTCCCACATCTAGTCAGGGGCTGAACTGAAAACAGAATTTATATCCCGCAGCACCTATCCTTCTTCTGGGTAGCCAGTTCCTCTCCCTCTCCTCACTTTATTTATTTTTTTTTGACTCTTAATCTTAGCAAGGAAGGAAGATTTAAATCTACATTTAAGATTTACAGAAGGAAAAAAGGTCGTCTGAATAAACATAATTTAACTGCAATTTTCTTCCTCAGTTCTGAAGGCTCATGCTGAAGACTTACATTTCCACTCTCTGTGTCATAGTATATATTAAATGCAGGAAATCAGTCTGAGATGTATTATTGGTTTAGGAGAATCCATGTACAATTACTTTTTAAAAATTACAACATACTTCAAACTGTAATAACTGTGCCTCTTATAGCAATAGAGGTTATAATCTAGACATTAAAATTCCATAACCAACTGCTTCCAGCTATTCACATATGTGAAACACTGCACAGCTTCCAAATTTTTTTTTTAAATTTACCCCATTCAGGCTCCTGCAGAGAGTAATTTCCTTCGAAAGTGACTTCATCTAAATAATATTTAAGTATACCACAAAGAATATCAACAAAGACAAATTGTCCCACGTCTCAACATAATCAAATGTCCATTTATTAAACTGAGGAACATCTGATCAATATGGAATGAGCTGTATTTTTCTCAAAAGAAACTGGAAGACAGAAGTGAAGGGAAGCTCTGAAATGCCACAAGTTTTGAAATATAGAAGCAGGGCTAATTTGCATTGCTGCAGGCACGCACAATTATTTTAAGAACAGAGTTGGACAAAAGGCTGTTTTGAACACAGGATGAATCGTAGCACTTACAGTTATGTAGGGGATAAACAATAAGAAGATTACTGCACAGTATTTTTAATTTATTTAGAGAACTGCCCTGAAACTTGGTGTCAATGGTGGCTGTGGTGCCAATCTTTGTGGTATGTGGGATCCTGATTCTACCTGGTGCTTTCCAGACACTGTGTACATTGTTTTATTTATAACACTATAATACATTATCCTCAGAGAGGATTTGGATGCTGTACGTCGTAAAAAGATAAACCTGAAGAATCTACAATTTAAATGCATTTAAATTCTCAGTACTTTGCACAGAAATGGTGGTAAACATTCTTCCTATTTTGGTAGACTTGGGAACATGGCTATTACTGCTACATTTTTCTGAACTAAGAGCATCATAGGAAAAGAAATGCATAGGCAAATGAATTATCAGACATATGGACAGCATTCATTTCAAACAAACTGTGGGCTTTATATAAAATTCACACAAAACAGCAATAGGATTCCTGTTTGACCTTGGAACGGCTGTTTCAGAGCTAGAACAGCCAATTTAGTTGCTGTGTTAATCACACTCATTTCCTCCTGCACTTTCAAACAGTGCTCTGTGAATGACTGATGTCCATAAAGCAATAGAAGGTAAACCATGAAGTGACTGCAGGAATATATTCAAGATAAAAATAAAAATAAAGTATATTCTGCCCCCCACCAAGTGCATGAGTTCAATGAAAATGACAGAAAATTTGAGAAAGATGCAATCTTTCAGCAATTATGCACAGTTTACATTTTGGGTTTGGTTTTTTTTTTTTCTTTTCTTTATTGAATGCCACTATGGTAACAACCTCATGGGAGTCTTCATGGCTTTTAAAAAAATACAAGTTCATTTTATGAATTATTCAGTCACCAAGATTAGGGATGTACCTGTAACTGGACTGGGTTCACCAAGAGATGACCTCTGTGTAAGACCAGGTATCATTATCCCAATTTTACTCTGCTGTCCCTGCATCTGGAAGGAGCCCTGTGGATTCCAGAGGGCTCTATTTCTGTAGGGATTCAGCATTGCAAATTCTCATCTCTCTCTGGAAGAAAACAGCTCTCTACAACATCTGTTTCTAGACATTACTTTCCAAAAATTTTATTAATATTTTAGGTTCTTGAGAAAAAAACTGAAAGTTTAATCTCCTTCTGCATCTCATTTCAATGACTACATGTTGCAAGGAGGGAGAAAAATCCCATGACTGACCATGAATATTTTGAGATATCATTTGTGATGTTATCTCCCCTAAATATGCATTTCTTTTATCCCTTCCACCTTATGCAAATCCACTTTGCCACAGATGCACTCATGTAACATTCATCTGGAATATATGATGTAAATTTAATTTTTATCCTATATTGTGTAAAATTCCTTCTCTCCAAGAGAGAGCAAATAAGGGCATATAAGAATCTCTAAGTGTTACACGTTCACCAATGCAATTTCTAAAGCAGGCAATCTATGAACCTTCTAGTTATTATTACAGAGAAGAACAAGACCTTCATGTATTCAAAAACCCAAACAAACAAATAAACAAGCCCCAGGAATTATACCTCACAAGCCTGTGTACTCCTGTTTTGGTGGTGTCATTAGCAGTTCTTTCTCGAATTAAGATATACATAGGCTGGTCTCTAGTAATTCTTCTAGCACAATTTATTATTGGGGTTTTTTTCGTGCAAGGTTTGAAAGATAAAGGTGGAAAAGGTACCAGATTAAAGCTTGGCATATATGAAATTAATTCCTAGCTGTGGCAAGGGATGCTTGTATAACCTGCAAAAAG
Organism: Tringa tobata; assembly: GCA_033628505.1. Classification (NCBI taxonomy): domain Eukaryota; kingdom Metazoa; phylum Chordata; class Aves; order Charadriiformes; family Scolopacidae; genus Tringa; species Tringa tobata. The sequence goes on from JAHREE010000188.1 coordinate 4,964,936, forward strand.
TCACTCAATTCCTCTATCCTGCTTTTAAAGTATATATCTGTAAAGTATATACCTCTACCTACCTTTCAAGATATTTGACTACCACTGATTTAAGTGACAGTTAAGCAGTCATATAAATTGAAGGTTTTCTGCATAAGTAAATTTACTTTATCATGAAGTTTACAATACTTTTTCCAGTCATGAATGTCTGAATGAGTACCTGGAGGACAGAAACTGTCTTAGATTATGTATTGGCACTAATCCTACTGAAATGGGGTTTCTAGCTGAAAGAGACTTCTAGGGATGCATTTGTAGGAATGATAAATACCAACAATTTAAGGAACTTAATGAAAACTATCCATTGCAATGAGACATTGCCATGTTAAAGAGAGAAATTAAGCAGGGGAAACATTTACAAATCAGGACATTAAATGCAATGTTGAGCTTTCCATAATGTAATATTGTGTAACAAGACTGTGATGGAAAGTCGCTGTGACAAAGTATTCATTTAAAACAGTAACCAGTTTAGCAGGGGGGGGAAACATAACATTCATCAATATCAGTCTGTTAATAAAGTATTAGCACAGTTTTCATATTTTAGTTCTGAAGATAAGAGCACATTATTTGAATTCTTCAGAAATGTTGAGGATCAAGAAAAAAGCCATACTGAGATATGGTAGTGAGAAAGGAACACAGATGCAGCCATAAGTAGACTGAGAATTATATCCAGCATGTGAAACTGCTAATTCTGTGTTGAATTGTTATCAATGAAGAAGTATCATTTGTACCAAACCTTCAGGTAAACTAGATTTCAATCAGTTCACATAGAGTCTTATTTGAGCTGAAAGCTGATGCTTTGTAAGTCTAAAGCTCAAGATACTGGTCTGGGCTTAACTATAACTAACATAATGCAAGGGCAGACAGTAAGGTATGACCATTGTATTGCTACTTTTTGAGTCCTTCAGTGGCTTTCAAAGTAGAAGACATGCATATTTTAGTCCTGGCTTAATCACTGACTTTTTATACAGCCTTACAATGTTACTGTGGGGTCTTTCAACAAAATAACAGAGGTTCCCTTGTTCAGTCTGGCGATTTTAGATGATTATTGTGGGCCAAATGCTGGAAAAGCTTGTTATTGTCCGTAATTCTGCCCAAAGTCTGACATTGAACCAAGATAGGAAATTTTTGTCTTCTGCACTGACAGACTTACACCAAAGATTCTGTTTTCTTCTGGCGTTTGTTTGTTTGTTTTGAAAGCTAAATCTGTAGGAAACTATCTGAAAGATAAACAGAGTCAAATAGTCAAGTCTTCCAGGACAACTACAGTCAAGTTTCAAATATTGTTCTCCATTTTAATACAAGTCACTTTGAGTAGACTAAAATAAATATGTAAGAAAACATAAGTGAATAGGCTAATCATCTTTTATTCTGGAAGAAAAAATATGACAGGCATTAGTATTAGGTTTTAGATTTTAAAAAAAAGTAGTCCAATGAAAGGAGTGAAAAGGGAAAATCAAGCATTTGTTACCCTACTCAGTACAATTCTGTACAACAGTATGATTTCAGACTTTTATACCTCTCCTTTTCAAATGGAATGGATTTTGATCAAATGTAACACTCAGGTAATGTGAGATTAATGTAAATAGGCATTATACAGGTTCATGAGAAACATCAGCTAATGTACTTGAATGTGATCTTTTGACTTTTATTATCACCTCGAGCTCCTCAAACAGCCAGATACGTAATTTTGGGGTTTTTTTGGAGCTGTTTTGCAAGGAGTATGAATGAGGTCACCACAATAGTGGGAGGTGAAAGTTTAGGCTGAGTTCAAATAAGCATTTTTTTGTTTGGCTGGATTACCAAACACACAGTCCAAAGAACCCTTCTTTAAGTTTGAAAAAATGTTCTGGAAAATCTAAAATGAAAAGCAAATATATATCCTTTTTTTAAAAAAAATATTTTGGGACCAAAAATTACCTGCACTTTACGTAACTTTCTCTCTAAACAACAGAACGTCATTAGAGAGATTCTTTTGGGATGGAAGTGCATTTACTGTTGTTAAAATTGATCTTATTACTAGGAACCTCAAACAATATTAACTCACAGTTTTCAGTTGGAAAAAATTGCAACAATGTCATTAGATGTAGATGTAAGTGTAGGTGTAGGTAAGACAGAACTTTATCTGTAGGAAGATACAGATTTTGAAAAGATCACCTGCTTTGTTCACCTTCTGGTTTGAATGAAAAAGCAGACAAAACACCCCGGAGCTCTACCCTTCAGTGATGTTAGTTCAGCAGACTCCATGCATCTGTCTGAGACTGAACCTCAGAAAGACTTGTTACTTTCACAATTTCAAAATAAAACCAGTCAGAATTCTTCCAGAAAAAGATTTTGCTGTAAAACGACCTCTTATTGAAACAAAAAATTTCACAGAAATTTAGCCAGGTCATTTTACAAGCATTTCTTAAGACCATGCCAATAAAGATGTGGGAGTGAAACTACATTCTAAATAACCTGGAGATAGAAGCAATTTTCTAGGCGATGGGTGACCCATGTTCAAACCTTGAGTTGTCCTGACTTGAAGCTGAAAACAGCAGTGAGGTGTCGCTGTTTCATGACACAGAAGTGTTGTTTTCCAGCCAGCTATAGCACTATCTTTCTGATAAAATGAGACATGCTGTTTGCTTAAGAGTGTGACAAGATTGTATAGCTTTTTGAAAAGTAGAAATGGTAATTTATGACTCCGAGTGCATTTTTCTGTGACTCTCAGTTCACTTTTTCACACAGTAAAAATAGTTTATCCAATGAAAGAGATGTCAGATCAAGTGCCAGGAGGAAAAACCCACATTATGATCATGGGTCTCACCTTGACTCACAGACCAGCTTTGGATCTGAGACTGTGAATCACAGTTTTAGCCCCTGCTTTATAAAAAATTCTCTGTTAGTTTCTATTGAAGAAAGGATTTTTTTTTTCCTTCACTTTTTATCAACCTCTTGTTACATCATGTTTATGTAATATTAAACAGCTGTCATTTTGCATTTTGGAGGTCGCTACAGATCAACGGTGCAATTTAAGGTTCCTTTTCCCCTTTTATTTGCAGGTAATGTTCACTTTGCAAACATTCCCTGCTGTGGTTGCACCACAAAATATATTCACTGTATAACTCTTTCCTGTGCAGATGGATAAATGTCTTGAAGATACCCAGAGGAAAGAGGGTAAACAGTAAAAAGTACTTAGCTGTACAATTTGAAAAATAGTTTTAATGGATAAATTACTAGCTACACCTTTGCTCTTTTAACAAATTGTCTAATCCAATGAAACCCCCTTTTAAAAACTATATGTACTATACCAGCTATAGGAATGTAAAGTTGTGACTGCAGCTGCATATAAAGCAGTGAATAACTTTCTTTGCTCTTATCTCTCTTCTTTTCTCTCTTACATAACTATTTTTCCCTGGATATTTGCAGGTTTTTAAATCTATGGTATTTTGTTAAAGTTACTGATCTTCTGATATGATCTCATGTTTACCCTGGACAATTAAATTTCACCTATTTATATCTTTATTCATCCCCAAAAGACATGTGAATACGTTGCAGAGAAGCATTCAAACTTGATTTTAACCATAGGAGCATCTACCATTTCCCTTTGTAGTTTATCCAGTAGTTAAATAACCCCCAGTGTTAAACAAGTGTGAAGTGAATATATTCGTTGAGGGATCTTGTAAGACTGAGATCTGATAAATCCAAGATGAATTCCAATGAGACATTTTTAGAGCTTGAACACACACACACACACACACCCCCCTCATATATGCATGCAGGCTCCATGGTTAGTAATTTTAAATTCTTATTGTGTCTTTCATCTATTTTCTTTTTACATGTTGTTTTTTTTTTTTTACTTTTTTTCTTGCATGTTATTATGGGCACCAATATAGACTTATAGACTTTAAAATACTTTTTTTCTCAAATTTACAGAACATAAGAAAAGCTTCTTTTGTTTACAGTGTTACTTTCAACATTGTCGTCTGTCACACTATTTGTCTTTTAAAGTGCAGTATTTGTATGAATGCATAATTTACATGGTATAATTTGCAAATAAAAATAAAAATACTATCCTTAAATGTGCCAGTTATGTAAGTGATGTCAGATTTCAGACCATTATCATATGCTATTTTGGTGAATAAATAATTCACACTGGGAAAAAGTATATATTTTTAGTCATTTCCTAAATAGCTAAAATACTTTGCTAAAGTAATCTTCTACAGTCTTATTACAAAGAAGATTTGTTTTAAGATTTAAGTATTTTGCCTGACATCTCCAATCATATAAAAAAAAAGTTCAATTTATGTTATTTTTCTGAGTAAACAGATCTTAGCTAGAATACACACTTCTTTTTTTTTAATTGAGGAGAGATTTTTGATCCATATTAATGCCTAGTCTGCTCCTGAAAGCCAGACCTGTGCTCAGACTGAGTTATTCACTCACAGTAAACAGATGAGCCTGGAAAAAAGGCTGATCCTTCCTTGGCATTCTCTGTGGCACTGTTCTCCCTAACTATTATTAACTGTATTTTTATTTTGCTGACACACAGGATATCCAAACATTAACCAGGATCTCAAATTGCAGGAAACTGTGGAAATGCAGAACAAGAAGAGGAGCCCTGTCCTAGGAAGTTTAGAAATCAGATACTCTGTCATAGAACTACAACCAAGACACCCAGTAAAGAAGCGAGGGTGACCACATTGAGTATATCTGCAAGGGTGAGTCTATCTTTTATCCATCAGTAAGAGCACAAAAAAACAGTGGATTAAATATCCAGCTTCACTAAATCTGTGACACTTGGAAACATTTACATTTTGATTTGGTAGAAGTTTAATATGTGTTTGAAAGAGACCTATAAAGTGCTGTTACATATGAGTCCAGTAGATGAACTAAGATGAACCCATAGACAGACCACACAATACTTTTCTAGCTCCAGACTCCATCTCATAATTTAAAAGGGGTGTGCCAACATGGATGCAGATGCAGACAGAGATGTCTCTGGTTGTCTCCCTACTTTCTGTCTAGACAGAAAGGTGTCAGAGTGTCCTGGTTTTAGCTGGGACAGAGTTAATTTTATTTCTAGTGGTTCCTGGTTTTTTAGATTTGGTATATAAGGAATATCAATAATGCACATTGTGTTAGTTATTCCCAGGTGATGCTTATATTTTTCAGGGACTTCTCAGCTTCCCATAGAAGCTGAGAATGAGACAGAATGATAGCATGGCCAATGGAATATTCTGTATGTCATGCTTGGTATATAAGAAGGGGGACAGGGGTAGAGTACTTGGGATCAAGCTCAGGGTAGTGCCAATTCACTAATTTACTGGGTGGTGAGAGTGACTCGTGTCTTGTGTATTCTTTTACCATTATTATTATTACTATTATTTTCCTTTCTGTTATTTTTCTGTTAAACTGTCTTCATCTCAACCCATTATTTTTTTTCTTTTTCCTTTTCCTTCATTTTCATAGAATCACAGAATCATAGAATGGTTTGGGTTGGAAGGTACCTTAAAGATCATCGAGTTCCAACTGCTCCTGCAGGGACACCTCCCACTAGACCAGGTTGCTCAAAGCCCCATCTAGCCTGGCCTTGAACCCCTCCAGGGATGGGGCATCCACAGCTTCTCTGGGCAACCTGTTCCAGTGCCTCATCACCCTCACAGTAAAGAATTTCTTTCTAGTATCTAATCTAAATCTCCCCTCTTTCAGTTTAAAACCATTACCCTTTGCCCCATCTCTCCTACCCTTTAGGTACAGGAAGGCTGCTTGTTTCTCCCTCTTCTCCCCACCCTTCAGGGGGAAAGGGGAAGGAGTAATCAGCTGCATGGTCCTGGTTGCTGTCTAGGGCTGAACCATGACACTCTGGTAGCATAAATTCAAAACTATATTAAAAAAAAATAAAAAAAAAAGAAGGCACATCATATCCTCTTGGTTGCAACACTGATGGCTGCAGCTGTGTGGTTTGTGAAGTGCAATTCATCAGTGAACTGCTTTGCCTATAGAATGTGTGAATTCCTGTTCCTCTGCCATTTCAAGCCCTTTTCCATTTTTGTTTTTTATTCTTGCCTCAATTTTCTCCTCTTTTTGAAAGTTAAATCCTTTTTGCCTCCTAACAAATACTATTCTTTTGCACCGAAGTTTGCAAAAATGTACTGATTTCAACAGAATGCTGTTCCCAGCACTTGTGAGATGTAGTCTCTCTTGATCTCTAGGTAATCCAGATTATTACTGTGTTCCTGAATGTTTTACAAGGCCTATTTTGTAGAATATATCCCTGAATGTATTAAACCCAGTTCCAGCTATATATGTCACTCAGGCAGAATTTTCTAATACAGTTTAAGCTTTAGATTATTATTAAGCATTAAAATTTAAACAACTTGGGGTTTTTTTGAATTTATTAAAAAGAATGAGTGTAAGATTGGGAAGAGTCTAGTGGATGAAGAGTGTTATCAGAGCACTGCCATCACAAACTTCTTCATAACCCGAATTAGCTTTTTCTTTAAAATAGATTATTTCCTTCTTCTCTTACTCTCTTCTTACCCATTCCATTCCTCAACTTCATCGATCTCAGGACTAGAAACCTTCTTCTAATTTCCAGCCTAAATTTATTCATAGCTAGTTAATTCCCATTTGTTCTTGTGCCAACATCGTCCTTAAACTTAAATAGTGCTTCTCCTCTCCTGTGTTTACCCTTATGATATATTTATAGAGAGCAATCATATCTCTTCTCAGCCTTTGTTTGGCTAGACTGAACAACCTCTGCCCTTCTGGTCTCTTTTTGTAATGAGACCACCCCCGTGAACAAGGGCTATAGAATTAGGGCCTAATTGAGAATGTGAGACAAGCAACTAATCAGATCCCATGGAAAATAAGTTGCTTAGAGCCCTGCCTGTGGGTGACTACTGGCTGAGCTCTCTCACCTGCTTTAAAGAAAATGACTGATTCTGTTCCACAAGTATCTCAAATGTTTAGATTTAATATGTTTTTTGCCCAAAAACTATGCAAAGGAGCACATTACTGAACAGTCATTTTCAGTACAATCTCCCAAATCCAAATTACTTCTAGAGATAGGCAATTTATGTAGAAATAAAAGAGAGAACTGTGCTTGTAGAGACTTTGTCAGGAGCCTGAGGGCTGGCCCTTCCCTGCCTCCTTGTCCCAGGGGAGCAGCCCTTGCTGCTCCCTGAATGAGACACCATTGCTTTTACTATGGCTTTATGTGGAGTGAAGTGAGGGGGGGAATGCATGAGAATTTAGCAATAAATAAAAAAAATTGCTTGCACCCAGATCATAATAAGGGAATGACTAATCTGTTTTATATTTAAATGCTTTAGAGGTTAAAATCACTGCTAAGATGTAGAACTAGAACTAATAGGAACTTCTGTTTGAAATATATCATTTAGTTGGGGATAGTTTTCAGAAGCTACACTCAGGTGTTTTTCTATACTTTTTTTTTGCTGGCAAAGCCTTATAGATAATGGGTGACAAAGGCTGGTCTGTTATCAACTCTTACTCAATGCAGTTGAACTGTAGGTGTAAGTTGCTCAGAAGAAGAGAAAGTCACGTTAAGGCGGGAACTAAGACTTGGTTCAGACTCACAGAACAAAGACAGAGTTTAAATTGGCATCAGTAACATCTTCATTCATTCTTTACATTCATAGCTCCTGGAATTATGCTGTTCATACACATACACATAAAAAAATAGAAATAGTTATAGGGACAGAAACTGAATTCTCTCTCCTCTTAGCCCAGAACTCAAACTGTGGATGATAGATCAATGTTGCTTTTCGCAGGAGCTCTGTTAACAGAGCCTGAATCTACGTAGCACCTTATGGTCAGCAGGTGCTTTGACTTCATTAACTCCAAAGGCAGTGATGTAGGAAAGTGCAAAGTATCTATTCAAGCTCAACTAAATGCCCTCAGGTGAAGCCCAAAACCCATTAACACATTGTAAATATTATAAGCATTGGAATATATTGCACAAGGCAGGTAGCTGATTTGTTAACTGCCTGAGTAGTCCTTGCTCATAAAGGTGGCCATCCTGGGGAGAGAGCTCTGCACCATGACTTGTAGAGATGCAGGGCAAGAAAACAGACGTGTGAGCTTTTATTATTGTCTAGACATTGACTTTTCAGTTTATGAGATTTTTTTAAATCATATTTTGGAGGAATCGACGCATTAGCTTTTCAAGCAGTCCAGGTTCCTACATTGAGACAATGTGTTGCCCTTCTCAGGCAGTGTTTCCATACATTACAGCATAAACTCTTAGAGCTCCTGATCCTGATATTATTCCATGTGTTTAATCCCTTTGTAGATCTAGTCTCAAAGAGCACACTTTTCCTTGATCTTACTTTAACAAGCAAGGGAAAATTTAAGATAAGACTTTAATTAAGTGGAAAAGAGAAGGAAGAATTTTCATTACACAATGTTGTGTCATGAATAAACATCTGATGATAAAGAATGACAGAGCATGGAGAGAAAGTAAAAAAAATGAAAACTATGTCTCATTATGGGGTATCAGACACAACTTCAGATATCGAACTGTAAAACATGGAGATTTTTCAATCAGGGTGGTGTGCAATTACCCCATCTCAAGATCAGGGGAAGAAAAACAATAATGATATCAAAGTTTTGGAGAAAATGAAAAAAAAATAAATATTAGTGAACAGTTGTAAAAATGGGTAGTCTAGAGGCAGACAGGTATTGGCTACCAGATAGGTCTGCTTCATTGTGTGATACACAGAACCAGCTCTGGGAAGGCATAATAAGGAAGAAGGTCCTTCAAAGGTCACCCTGCTGTGCAGTATGTGTACAGTAATGATTTACTTAGAAAAGAGGTGACTCCTTGTACTGACTATAATCCTAGAAGAACTATTTTTTTTATGCAATTTCATAAAATAATGCATATATGGAAAAAAATCAGAACAGGGGAGAGAGAGACAAACGGATTTTGCAATCAGGATTTGAGGGAGAGAAAGGATGTTGTCAGTTAAGGGTACAGGCAAGGAAGCAAATGTAGAAAAGAGGTTTTGTGGATAAAGCTAGAATAAATTTGTTGACACTGATACCTTCTACTTGATGTTCAGAGTGGGACTGAAGTGCCTTCCAATAACTTTGTATCAGTGGTAGAGTAGAAGCAAGAATTGAGTGATGGAACAGAGTGCTTGATTTAAGTTATGTAACTGTCTTTTACATACTGAGGCATAAAAAATCAGAGAAAAAAATCACTGTAAAATAATTCCTGTTTCAAGTTGATGCTTTATGTGTATATTCAATGAACTAGTACAGCCTTACAAAAATTAACAGAATTAATAATAATCTCTAGAAACAAAGCAGTCCCATTTTGAGCAATTTCTTCTGGCAGATGAAAGACAAGAAAACATTGAACAGCTCGGTGGGTGTTGCTTCTGCTATAAAATGACATTATTAATGGAGTTAGTTTAAAATGCAATTCTATGATCTCCCCTCCTGTATTTCCTATTAAACTCGTTTTTAAAAATATCCTGATTTTGATACTAGCTTTCACATATGTTTCAATCAACCCAGTTGCCAGGGTGATTTTTATTCCATGCAAAAAAACCCAAATAACTGTAGACAGGAGTAGCAGTGACTTTTAGCCCTCTACAATGAATCTTTGTTGTTGAGACACCATGTCTATGGCAAAGTGATTAAAAGGAATGTAGTCCTCTTCTGGGATGCTACTTTGGTGGCATTTCAAACCTTTTGTCTTTCTGTTTTCTCACAGTAGCATTCAAGGGCTCTTGTAGAGATTGTATACAAACATATAACGAGAGTTAATTCCCACCTTGAAGAACTTAGATTTCCATTGAATCTTTAAAGCAACTATCAATTAAAAAAAAATATGATTGAAGGAATGCTGGTACCTACACTTTAGAAAATCATTTGAAAGAGGAAGGACATGTATCCAATGTAGATTCCAAAGTACACCTTCACTTCTAAAACCACTCTAAATTAAAACAGCAGTAAGCCAATTAATTAGAGAAATCATTGGCTACAGTGCCACTAACACAAAGACGTTTCCTCCTAAAATTTTGAAATTAGAAATGTTGTTCAATTTAATCTAAATTTAAATCTTTAACTGAACCAAATTTTAGACTTTTGAAAGCTACTTGAATTATATTGTTCCTTCTTGTGACATTTGTAATTGGAAAGGAGGTGTATAAGTATGGGCTGTATTGTAAGATATTTCACGGCTTGCTACTTTGTATTGTTTTAAATGATGGCTCTTGGAGGAAGCTGTCAAGTGGTGGGCAAACACTAACATCATGCCTTTTTGTTCCTGCTCCAGTTTCACTGCAGACTAAATACCTTTGAATTTATTTTTTGTAAGCTACTGGCTAAGTGTAAGAGAAGCTGAGCTGAAAAATTTGGGTGTACAGGTGAACTGGATTCAACTTGATATTGACCTTTACTTATTTGACATCTTCAAGATGGAATATAAAAGCTCGGTTCACTTTATTTTTTTGGCTGAGCTACAAGAGACGCTGCTTTGCCCTTCAGGAGACAACCTCTATTTCTGGAGCCAGAGGTCCCGAGTTCTATTATTGATGCCACTTGCATTAATTCGGCTGGAAATTAAAATAAAATTAAAAAAAAAAAAAAGAGATGAGCAAAATTTGACTTTTAAAGCCTTGAGACGGCCTTCAATGGGGCAGGAAGAGGCCAATTATCATAGCATTTTGTAAAGCTCCTCCTACCTCCTTTTGCAATGGCAGTCAAAAGACCCAGATGCCAGGCTGAAAATACTCTCCCTTCATCATTTACTTTTTGTGTGTGTTCTTCTTGCAGCTGTGCTGGCAGCATTAGAGACACCTCACAGCTATTCACTAGGTTACAGACTGATCCAATGCACACGGAAGTCTTTTCATTAATTTCTGTGGCTTTAGATCGGGCCTGGGGACTGTGCCTCTGCCTTTTTTTTTTGACTGTTATGCTTTCTGTTCCCAGATGACACTCTTGTACTAATTTTATTAAGTTTAAGCATGGGGTATATATTCACACAGAAGTACAAGAATGCCTTTACCTGTACTGTTCTGGGCCTCCATGTTAAAATGTCCCTGAGTCCTCCACAAGGAAGCAACTACATAGTCCTAACGGCATTACTGTACAGCTCATTCTGCCTCTTTATGATTATGGAATGTAAATTAAATAAACAAATCCACTATTAGAATAAAGTTTGCACTGGAAAGATGCGGAGAAAAAAACTTCTCTAGAGTTTATAACACGGAAAGGAGACTCAGGGTGGAAGAGGAAGAAAATATACACAGAAGACTTTCAGAGTAGGCAGAGCCAAAGAATGTAAGGTCTCATTGAAATAAATTTTCTAAAGAAAGTTAGAACAGAAAAATAACAGCAGAATTAAAAGGAGTTTCAGTGATGGCTGATCATGAACAACAACAACAAAAAAGTTTTAAATACAAAGCTCAGACCAGCACAAGTATATTCAGTAACAAATTCTGAAGAAATATTATAAGAGCAAATTTGACCCAGAAGTCTTTGGAGCCTGGATTTACCTCTTTTTTAATATACTATCCTCTGATCCAAAGACCATCTGTCACCACTGTAATATCCATACAGCTTAATACTTAATGGTATAGACAGTCGTGGTCTGTGTGGAGGCTTTGTAATGTTTTTTACTGCTATAGATGTAGACTGACACCTATTCTGAAGATGCTCTTTAGTAGGTCCTAGACAAAGAAAGTAGAGAATTGAGACTCTGTGAACATGGACCTCGCAAGAGCCAATTTGTTGAATATCTTCATTACCATCTCACCAATATGTTCCTTATCTAGCTGTTGTAAATTCAATCAGTGGGATCAGGCACGAGCTATTTAGTTGTGGGTTATAAACTGACTTAACAGTTTGCAGTCCATACCTGATAAGATTACAAGAGACTACATAGCAGGTTGGCTGGTATTACAGCAGTATAACTGGCAGCCATTACAATCAATATGCCTGAAGAGCTAATGATAGCATGTCATGAGATACCATGAACTGACAAGAATATACATGCAATTCTCTGCTGGCAGTCTAGCATTCAAAAGGCTTTTGTAGCTTAAATATTAGCACACAACAAATCTATTTTCACTTGTCTCATTTTAGCTTCTTAAATGGCTAAACGCTTGGCTGATGTAGAATGAGAATTTTATATTCCTATTTTATCTGGGATTGTGGTGGGTTGACTATGGCTGGCAGCCTGGTGCTCACCAAGCCCCTCTCTCACTACTTCTCCTCAGCGGGACAGGGGGAGAAAGTAAGATGAGCATAATTTAGGTTTCCATTCAGGTTTTCTTACTGAGGAAAGAGATGAAAATGTTCAGAAGGTGACATTCCTCCAGGGTATCCCCAACGGCTCAGAAGGTCTGATGCCAATTCCTCTCAAATTTCCATTGTGGAGTCCCAGGTGACTCAGTGCAGAATAGAAAACATTCAGAAAATCCTAGCAGTGTTTGTGGGGGGCTGTGCCAGGTATTCAAGCACAGATACACATGTCCCTGACTGACTCTGTAATGAGGTCAAACCTTTGTTGTTTTTTTTTCTTAGTCCATGTCTCTGAAATACTCCTTCAAGTGGTTTTAAAACATTCATCTTGACGGATGGATCAAGTACTGAAATAATAAGCAAGTATGTCCATAACAGGTTGCTCTTTTTTTCTTAAATCTTTCTCTCAGTTTTGATTCTTTTTCTTTGTCAGGCTGTTATGGAATATATTTTTAATATAAATTCTACATGTTCCTTGCTAGAAGATAAAAGTCAATGTACGGAAGTACACTCTTAAATAGGATACATTGGGTATAAGGAGGCAGTGTCTTGCTTTCATGACATGAAAAATGTTGTCTGGCAGCATGAAAATCGGGCACCATCATTTGTCTTCACATTTCTCCTATACAGTAATTGAGGGCTACAAAAATATGTTTGAGGATGTAGGATTGATTAAGTCTCTGTGGTTTGTGTTTCTTTAAATTACATTAACAAAAACAACACAAAGACGACTGTGCTTTTTTTCACCTTGGGATTGTGGCAGTCGTTTGAAGATGGTCTTTTTACAGATGATTCTTCTATGATAGTGGAAAAAGAAGAAAAGCAGCAGGGGAAATGGTAACCCAGATTGGCTGTAATAGTTTTATTACTTTGTAAAACAATAAAAGCTAGACACCTTTTACAGAGGGTCAGAAATGAGACACTGACAAATTATTCATGTAGGATAATTAAAAGCAGATCTCAATCCTCTAGTGTAAATGACTCTCTTCCCTTGTTATAGTTTTTCATTTCCAGCATAAATAATGTTCAATAAAAAAGGAGAGGGAAGGAAGAGCTAACATCAAGATATTGAAATGAGGAATGTTCCACAGTAAAAAAAAAGTGCCAGTGGAAGGAAAACATCCTAAAAATATGGCACAGCGATTGCTTTGCATTGGTTGGAGGGGAAAGAGTGAGCTAGGGGAAAAACCAACCAACCAAAAAACCTCATAGACACAGACAGAAGGTGATTTCTGTAATAATTCTTGCAGCTGTCAGTAATCTGTATTATTCTCTTTGTTCCTTCATTCAATCATGAGGGAAAAAAATAATGCTACCATGAGAAAAATAATTTGTGTAAGCAGTAAGTTCAACTTTTCTCCATCCCTAAGCACATTTGGGAAAGCTGAAACTATGCTCATATTCAAACCATGAGGGAGTGGGACGGCATTGTAGTTGTGTGAGAATTCAATGGAGCAAATATCTGGAAAATCAGAATATTTACTCCTGGTATTTTCAAGGTGTTGACTTGTTTCAATGCAATGCATATTTTCAATTCAAAATGATCTTGAGTGTAAACATTAAAAAGTACTAAACCAACGCAAAATTAGAGACAAGTATTTCTGTCCAAACCCTCAGATAAACAGACTTTTTATTCCATTTGCCCAGGGAACAAAAACATCTCCTTCTTCCTGCCCTCCCCCAGTCTCAGTGCCTATATCTCAAGAGCGCAGGCGTTGTACAGCTCCTGCTGCTAACAAAGCTAATAGTGTTCTTGCAGGATGGGAAAACGAGAACACAAGCCACCTCACCCCTACACACTTCTTTATTACATGCTAGACAAAAGCATCACTTTGTTCAACTACTTAAATCTTGCACTGAATAGACAAGTCACTGTAGGGAAGTGGAGTCTGCAGTGTGCTGTCTGAGCCTAATACACTAAATCCCTTACATTAAGTACACCAGTAGCAACTAAACAAATATCCACACAGATGTCATGCCATTCTACTGAGCAGTTTTATTCCATTTATAAAATGAAAGAGCAATCCCTTGACTGCTTGTCGTGGCAGGTGTCTGGGTATTTAAATGCTGGTCAGTTTTAAATGGAACACGTGTATTTAACTTTCCCAGCATGTCTAAGGCTTTTAAAACCCATCACACTGATGCTAAAATAATAAGGGCCAGCAGCCTGGTGATATGATTGCTTTTTTATTGCTCAGTTTGTGCTGGGAACTCATTTTAATTCCAAAGGTTATGGCTTTTAAAGCAGTGCTACTCCCATTTCCCTCCCCCAAACTGAAGCTGAATCAAGAAGGGACATAAATGAGAGCTGAAAACATATGCTAACATGGCAATCCATCCTCTGATCCTGTTTATTTTTGGTGTGCTTTCTAACCACCCTTCTCAGCAAAGATCGAGAGTGTGTCTTACTTAAGGAAAAGATGTCAGCTGTTATGAAACTGGCAGATGAATGATTAAGATTCTTCATGGTAAAAAATATAAATAAAATGCAAAAAGAGGGAAAGCATGCAATTACTGATCACTGCTGCTGTCTCCTTACTTCCAGATTTCAATGTCAGAGGAAGGGCTTTGTCTACCAATTGCTTATTGTTAGCTATGGCAATTATAATACAAGAGTACAAAAGGCTGAGGGACCTGGGTCATTTTAGTCTGGAGAAGAGAAGACTGAGAGGGAATCTGATTGTTTGAGATCCCAAACAGGAGACTGGCATTTCAAAAACCAAACCTGCTTTGCACTTTTTCATCTTTCTTATCAAATTCAGAATAAATCTTTCAATTTATGTTGTAGGGTAACAGTTATGATTGATATCATAAGTATGAGTCGAATACTTCATTTTATAACAGAAGTAGACAACAAAAGTCTGGAGCAGGACCCATCTGTGCCATATTCTACATTGGTGGCACAGCAAGACAGCTGAAAACAGTTGTGAGACTGTTTTCAACAACTCTGTCTAAATAAAATCAGGAATACAGAAGTAGAAAAAAGAGCTGAGAAGCTGAGGGATCGCAAAAGATGTGTGAAAATACTTTTAAATACCCTAAGCCAAAGCAGCTAGTCGATTATCAGAAAAGAATGAGATCTCCAAGTGGATTTCAAAGGATGTTTTTTCCACCAGGGAAACTGGACAAATCCTAGGATGGTCTGAAAAGGGAAACTAATACATAGATTTTGTTCATTTGTTCAATAAATTCAAGAGGCTTTTACTTTTACTAAACTTTTTACTAGACTTTTACTAAAAAAGTGCTTTTACTAAGAGTAAATAAAGAAACTCCTGCAACTATTTTCTTTACTTTCTGCTGTACCCAGAGAAGTAGATCCTTATCTGAAAGCTGATCTGAAAGTACCTTCTGATGGGGGCTTGGGCATCTCTTTCACTATTTTCAAGATCTACGACAGCACAGTCTCACAGGAGAGGAGCTGGGAAAGCAATTTGTGCTCAGGTGTGTTTATAGGAGTCTGAGTCTCAGGAGGAAGAGGTCAGATCCTGCGCAGACCCAGCAAACTTGGAAATCTGGAACCAAACTAGTCAGTGTTCTTTACCAAGAGCTGGACCATCCATTAGGAAATGTGGAATTAATTTCTAAAGAAATGCCTATCCTTCAGTTTATTGCTAGAAAGTGTATTTGAAAAAGTCTTGTAGGACGGAAGTGGCAGAGATATGTGTTGTTATTTTATTGCAAAGAATATAATGAAACTGTAAAAAAAAATATAGAGAAAGATAACACATGATCAAAGTTGCAGGATGATTTCCATGCCAGCAGAAGTTAAGAACAGTGGGAGTCTTCAAGTGGAAGAAGAGATAACTGACATATAATAATAAGAAAGAAACAAAGACAGTACAGGACAACCAAATGTTTCTTGTAAAGACAGAGGGCATAAAGTGAGATAAAAAAAAAAAATAACAGGAAAAAGGCATGAGAAGGATCTTTTTGTGACTTAAATTGTGACTTCCTTTGTCCCAAGAAATTAGAGGACCAGGGGCAGGTTTTTTCTTAAGAATATAACACTGGCAAAACCCTATTTCCTTCTTCTGCTAAGCACAGACTGCTCACAGCCATTGCTCTTTTCCTTGATATGGGAGAGCAGTGCCTGTTAGAAGTGGGCAGGAGTAGCCTGTGGTGAAACTTCTGATATTTTGTATTGCAAG
This sequence comes from Tringa tobata, assembly GCA_033628505.1. Taxonomy (NCBI): domain Eukaryota; kingdom Metazoa; phylum Chordata; class Aves; order Charadriiformes; family Scolopacidae; genus Tringa; species Tringa tobata. The sequence continues at coordinate 4,981,387 of JAHREE010000188.1, forward strand.
AAGTGTTCAATTTATGCGTAAGTCAAGGTTAAGTACTTCTGAGGAAATCTGTATGGGCACGGTATGTTTCTGTAAAAGATAAGATGTTTATACCCTCAAGCTTTGTTATGAAGACACTAAGACACTTTTTTTTTTTTTCAAATACTCCGGTTTTGTTGAGATGAAATACGATACTTTGCCAGCTACCAGTTATTTACAATACCAGAACTAGCACAGTTCAAAAGAAGAAATCTTCCCTCTGTAATTCAGAAGATCTGCCTGTTAAAGACGATGATCTCTGTGATTATGGGCATCACAAACTCTAGGGTTCATTTAACTACCCATGGATTTCTTCAATGTAGAGACATCTGACCAAATTACTCTGAGTTTCCTTTTCGAGTCAGTGGAGGATTAGTCAATAAACTCAACAGAATTGAGGTCTGAGAAGTTTATCTCGCCCTAAAGTAAGCACATTTGTCCAAATTAATCACATTAAACTCTATTGACTGTATGGATTAGACTACATTGACCATAGCGGAAGCCCAAACAGCCAGCTTAGCTGTAGATAGATATATTTTATAAACAACAAACAGATGAAATTAGCTGTAGATAGATATATTTTATAAACAACAAACAGATGAAATTAATCCCACCCTCAAATTCCTTGTTCCAGTCAACCACCACAGAGTGAGATTTCCAATAGTTTTGTTTAATAGCAGAAATGGATTGTTTATTGACATGGATTTAAAGTACTTTGCATAAGCCCCAAGACAAGTTGGGTCTCAGTATCGTACAAATGATATTTACAAATTCTGCCCAGGAATAGCCAATCCTTGCATAAAGGTAATTCTTATTTTTCACTATATTCTTCCCTACTGTTATGGCCTATTGAAATAGAAAATGTGATACGATTTAACAATGAAACTCTTAAGTGATCAGTGTAAACCCCAAACAAACAAACAAAAACCCCAACAAAACCCCCTTAGGACTATGTATATAATAAACAATAAAAATACCGCAATGAATAGCTGCTTTTCTTCGTAACTACGAAAGAACCAAATAATGATTTTCTGGAAAAAAAAATGCAAGTGATCAGAACCACTCACTTGCTTTAGGTCTTAACTGTCCCTTCCACCAAGTCCCTTTGCTCCTGTGCTCTTCCTTCTTCTCAGCACTACAGGTGAGAAAGAATCAATTTGTTTGTCAGCTGCCAGGAGCACCAAGCAGTGCGCTAGGAGCACAGCAAACTAATGTTTCCATTCATTAGTTGTGGCTGTTGTTTGTAGTAGAGATCCACTTTGCTGTTTTCCACTGAACTGCAGCTTAGTAAGTCCTATTTTTATGGAAAGTACGTGTGTGTGCAAGGATGTGCTTGTGCAGCATCACCCAGCACTCCCCAAAACACTGCTCTTGTTCAGCTGGGGTTCCTCGGAAAAAAAACGTGTCTGCAAAAACTGCCTTCGTATACAAGCGTAAACTATCAGAGTATTTCTATGATTAAGATGATAAAAAACCTCAGTGGCAGGCACTGTTACTTATTCTGATATTTTATAGTTGTCTTTTGTAAAATTTGATTCCATTTCTCCTGTTGCTTGAACCTAAGAGAGAATATGATGCACTTTCAGTGTCAGGAAAGGTATCTTGGTATTACAAATAGTGTTGTCACTATATATTTAAATGACTGTTGTTTCTGCAGGTAAATTAGATCATCCAAATATATACACGCTAATAAATTCTAAACCTATATAAACTTCCTTATAAATGTGGGGCTTTTCTTCTGATATTTATAAGGATCTTGCCTCTCTTTGACAAGGTGATACTTGTCCCTGTTTTAAAATAATTCTCTGGATTGAAAAAGTTTCACCAAAAATCATCCTGGTTCCTAGGACCTTTGTTTGTTCTCTTTGTAATAAATTTCTTTTTTGTCTGTATCAAGAGCAGGGCATAGGCTTTGTACAGCAGACCTAATCTAGACCCTTAAGGCCCAAAGTGGTTGTTTTTCATTTTCTGCTTCATTTCAAAATCTCACATAACACCTTTTGATTCCTCAGCTCTTTTCAGTGTTTGGAAACTCAGGAACCCAATTAGCCACCTGTTATCCTTTTTGTGGACAATGTTTGCACAGTGGCTTGTGCAGTAAACTCCTGTAAATCAGCTGATTTTCCCTCTGTGCCTCGTGGCTAAATCTTAATGCGTTCCACTGTGGAAAGAGCACACCTTTGCCACATCCACTCGTTACAAGGTAGTTCATGAAGTATTTCATCCCAAGTCCCTGATGACCATCTCTTAATGCTTCTTGCAGCACATATTCCTCAGACTCTCAATTCACCTGTGACTTCTGTCATAGTACTAATTTCTGAGATCTGAACTCTTACTATAAGTACCCATTTTTTTAGAAGTTACCACTTCTGAGGTGAAATTCACTTGACATTTCTTCCTTTCCCAACTTCTTGTTCCTCAAATTCTTAAAATATTTTTTTTACACCAATAGGAGAACTGTTCTGTCTTATAGAAAATTTTAAGATTACCTTAAAGCACAACCAAGCCCAGAAGTACTAAGATAACCTTTTTTTTTTTTCCCCATTGATAAAGTAATAGCATTGTGTGAATACTATCCCAATCTCAGCATGTATTGCTCAGCTATGAAAGGAAGTATCAGAAATTACTCAAACTGCACATAGCTAGGAATACCATCACACGATTATTTTTTTTTGCATGACCCATCCCTCTTCATAAGTCAATCACATCATCTTATACATCTCCTAAGGCTATTTATTCTTCTTCAATGACCGAACAATCTGAGAGATTTTAGAGTCACTAGGTGGTTATTAAGGACTATAATTTAATGCTAAAAACAGTATTAGTGGGAATTTCATAAACTTCTCAAGGGGACTGTACAGCAAGTCCCATGTATTTTTTATTAAGAAATTTCAGGGTGATATATTATGCAACTACTCAATTTTGCTGTTGGCATAATTATAATGAAATTAATATGTTAGTGGAATGCTTAAGAGAAATTCAGGAAACCTATCTTCTCTTTTCTATTTGATTTGTATAATATCACAAATCAAATATTTTCTCTTATTCCTATCACATGCATTTTCTATTATCTTTGCAATTTTGTGTACATTGCTTCACTACTGGGCCTTTCTTCATCTACTAACCTGTCTAAAGATTGTCTTCAGATACATCTCCGTATAAAGAAACTTAAGAAGTTCACTACCTCATCATGTGGCTGAGATTTGTAGTTGCAACTGTAACAGAGCTATTAGGATATTTTTTTCTCTTTAATCTTCTACCATGATTTAGTCTATTCAAACCTTTTATGACATTTCCTTTTTCATATTCTCTTCCTTTTCTCCCTGACATGGCACTTCTAAGAATTGGTAACAGTCCTGCCCAGTCTTAACAGCATCATCCTAGCGGAGATGATGTTAAATCGACCTTGTACCTGCTTGTCTTGTAAATGTCTTGGCAGAATCTAAAGATCCAGTGACACACATCAGGTGGGAGACAAAGAAAAGAAGGGATAATTCTGATGTCTTTCTGAACATAAGAAAAATAGTAACCAATAGATGTGTCTGTGTGAACTACTAATGAGTGAAAAGTACCCATCGTATTTTCACTCACAGCTATCATACTGCCTTTACCTAACATGTGGCTTTGCAAAGTCATGTGTGAAACAAGCAATATGGAAAGAAATATGGGTAAAAACTTCCACTACTTATATTAATATTCATCACCAATCTCCTTTCAGTGCAGTGCGTTCTCTGCTCAAAGACATTCCACTTCCTTTCTCTCTGATTTTCTCAGACAGTCTTTATCTGTCCATCTGCAATGTGTTTCTGCTCCATTAAGTTATTATAATATAAAACCATAAAGATAATGCAAGTGTAAATTATTGTATTAACATTCTAGTCATCAACACATAAACTCAGACTGAAAAAAAAGACAGAAGCTATTTTACCTGGGAATGTGTCATTTCAGAAGCAGAACATTCTCTTTCAAAATGGTTGAAAAGCACTTGAAATGGCAATTAATACTGCTCAGAAATGCTGTCCTGACATGTTTTGCTTTTGTATTTGTTCACATATATCTCAACACTCAATTTCACTGCATTTCACTGAATTTTTTTTAGAGTTGGAAGGGACCATAGAGATCATCGAATCCACCTCCCCTGCTGAAGCAGGATTGCCTAGAGCATTGAGAGGAAAAAATTCAAATAGAATAGAATAGAATAGAATAGAATAGATTAGATTAGAATAGAATAGAATAGAAAACAATATTTCAGTGGGAAGGAACCTAAAACAATCAGCTGGTCCAATTGTCTGACCACTTCAGGGCTGGCCAAATGTTAAAACATGTTATTAAGGGCACTACCCAAATGCCTCTTAAACACTCATGGGCGTGGGGCATTGACCATCTCTCTGGGAAGACTGTCCGAGAGTTTGACCTGACATCTCAGTCAATTGTTTCCTAATGTCAAGTCTGAACCTCTCCTGACACAGCTTTGAATAATTCTTATGCACAATTAAAATAAGTACTTTTAAAAATTCTGTTTAAAACCTAGACTTTGAAAGAATGATGCTGTAAAACATTGAGCTGGAGAAGAGGGCAGGGTGGGAAGGTAATTATCATTTGTGTTCATAATAAGGGTAAGACTCAGTCCAAACAGTAAAAACCTGAAAAAAAAGTATCAACAAGTCAAGCTATTGGTCAGTCTAGGTTAGATGTTTCTCCTTCATCAGTTATCAGTAGCACGTGTTTCAGGAGAATGTGAGCTTTCACCAGACGTATCATCCTCAGTTCCAGCAATTACCAGCTTAGAGATGTCTTGAACCAGAAATTAACATCCAAATGACTTTTTCCAAAAGCCACTTAATATGGTCCTAATCAAACAAGCCATGCATACCTTGTTGCTTTGTCCAAATACATGGAAGCCCTGGGCTCTTAGAAGAGTTTGGGTGTGAGTTCTACAGGAAATTTTGAGCAGAGGAAGCCCATAGAGGCATTTTCAGATGACAAAAACTAACTTCAAATGTTGACAGCATAAATAGTACACATGCTCCTACAAGAATCAAAACATCTTGCTATTTTGAGAGTACACCTTGCAAATCAAAATTAAAAGGTGGGGTTTTTTTGCCTCAGTAAGAATTGGTGGGTATGATCCCTGAGGTTTCTTGCAAAAGTTACTGCAGTCTCCTCCTCACTGGTTTTAGGAATGAAACTGCTCTAGTAACAAAACCAAACAGAAACCCTTTGAAATGAGAAACCTAGATTTCATTTAAATAAATAATTTTTAAGTTACTTTCTGTTTTGGAAATGTAAGTTAGGCTTTCTATTTAAACTTATTTATTTTCTGAAATAAATGTCTTCATGACAGACTTGCAGGAAGAAAAACAAACAAGCAAACAAAAAGTATATGGCAAGAGGAAAGGACAAAGTAGCCTCTCTATTTACTGATGTTTCTGAACTTCTTAACTGATAGACATATTTACTGTGCAGACTGAGTCCCAGAGGTATGGTTCAAACCTTACCTAGTCAGGTGATGAGCATGTGGCATGGTACCTCCAAACTCCCTGCAGTGTGAACCTTTTTCCCACATGAAGCATGCAAAAAGCAAGTTAATGCTCAGTAAGGCCACTTCATTCTCTTCTTCATAGGCTTCAGGTCACTATAGTTACAAGCCATTCAATTAATCTCTTGGAGAGAGAGAGCAGAAAGCCTGGCAAACAGAACATTCTTTCTTTTCCACAGAACATTATTGTAAGAATAATCAAGCCAGCATTTATACTATCTTTCCCATATATGAATGAATTACTTGTCACATCTTTGCCTCTTTGAGATATGACAGTGCTAACAACCTTCTTTCTACAGCAGAGGAAAAAGATGTACAAATGAGGGATGGAACTGGTCAGCAGACAAGCCATACACTGCATTCAAAATTCTTGGATCCCCATTCCCACAGTGATCAGCAAGAGCAATGCCAGCCACCTTTAGTTCAAACCTTTGGTCAATGGCCAAAAGCCCCACCAATCTTCTTATGAAAAAGGCAACCAGCCCACTATCAATGAAGGCTTAATGCAGTATAGAACTGCAATGTAAACGAGAAGTGTTAATGACATCAATGGCTTAATCCTAAACTGCTTTAATCATGTGCTTTTATTTTATGTAGATAATACACTAATGTACATTAGTAACCACCCACCAGAGGGCTAAGGAAGTAAATCCTTCCAACAGCAACAGGGTTCTTAGCAGCTGGCAGGAGGTGTGACTGAGGGCAAAGCTGCCAGAACCCAAGAAACAAGTGTTTCTGTAACACCTCAAAATAAATAAGCAAAAAAAAAAAAATCTGAGACCTTTTCTAGCATCAGTGCCAAGACCCTGCAAATTTATATTCCTTAATAAAAACTCTGTGGCTGGAATAAGTGTCCTTCCCTGCAAGCGTCTTCATCATCCAGAATTCACAACAATGAAACCTCTTTTCTCTTTTCGCCTCTTTTTTTTTTATCAAATGAAGCAAAAAAATCCCTTTTTTAAATACACATTCATAAATTGATACACTCTCAACGATATGTGGAAGACTGGAGGTACTCATATCTAGATATTCTGTGGTAGGTTAGACACGATCATGTGATAAAACCTAATAAGAGGTCAAATTTTGAAGTGTCTGCTTATGATGCTGCAGGTTTAATTTTGTCTGTTCATTTCCACATCAGAGAAAGTCTCTTCCTGTAATGGAATCACAGGTGGGTGGTCAGAAGAGGTTTCCACAAATGAGCAACCATTCAATGACTGTTGACCTGACCAGACATGGTGGAAAAGCAAGGACATTTGCTACTAAGCTGATTGATTTTAAATGGGATCAAAACTGTGTTGTTTTTTTATATTTCTATTTATAAATAATTGAGCTTCAACATGTTATATTGAGCATTATGCAGGGAATACAGAAATATGCAATGAACTTGTACTTGTGTCAGGAGACCATAAATTGAAATCAGCACAGCTGGCACTGTTCATACCATGAACTTTGTCTTTCAGTCTGTTTACTCACAGTCTTTTTCTTAACTCAGTAATTTTGAGTCATAGCAGATAAGACATCCTTATTTAATCTTAAAACTAGCTGATAGTTTAACGTCCACCACCTCAAATAAATACTTCCCCTTATTTCAGTTTCTTTAAAGCATCTGGCACAATCAGTTGTCTTGGTTGACCAGTTGTTCACATTTTTAGGAGGATCTTTTCCTTATTAATATTAAAAGTCTCTGAAATACTTTGATTCCAGAAGGAGGCAAGGAGTTTTCAAAAAATAAAAAAAAAAAAAAACACCAACCAAAAAAACCCCAAGCAGCCTTTTTACCTTTATTTCTAAGTCTTGGTCCAGGAAGGTCCATCTGATACTGGGATATCTCATTAAAAAAAAAAAAAAAGAAACTAAAATATATTCAAAAATCCATTGAGAACCAAAATAAACAGAGGAAGACAGAGAGTGCAGGGGACTTAAAGAGACAATGTTGGTAACTGTCAGAAGTAGTTCCTCTGGCACCTCAACATGAAGTTATTAGGTTACTGTCATAAGTGTCAGAGTACAACAGTATTTGAAAGAGGAGTTTAAAGAGGATGAGGAGAACTCTTGTTTCCACAGTTGTGACTATGATACTGATGAATCTACATGAATCTCTGTGTTTATATGCTCAAGCTCAGATTGCACACAGTTGTCACTGCAGGTTTGCATTGCAGAACCAATAGACAGTGCCAATAACAAGAAATGCTTTGGTAGAGCAGGTTCTCCATAACATGAAGGTCGAGAGACCAATATTACAATGACATGCAGTCCTTCTTTTGCTTTCACACAGTAGCTCCTTATGCACCAAAATATAGCTATGAGCTGTACGAGGAAAGTTTTCCTTTTTTCTTTATCCACTTTTATTTGCCAACGTTTCTACCTTTTATATTTCATTATTCAGCTACAGATGCATACAATCAATGCTTCATTATTTCAGGACAACACTCACTCTAATTGTTTCACGTCTGATGAGCATTTCAATGATGCATGACCTGCTTCACTCTACAGAATTTTGCAGCTGAAAAATAGATTCAGATTTAAGAAAAAGTACTCCACAGTTTAATATACACCATCTAAGAACCTAATAATTTTGCTTTATCTTTCTGTTCTTGTTTATTTCTTATATACTTTACAAAGCCAGAGATGAGCTCTTCTCTTATTTACTTTCCAGCATAAGTGTATGCATTGCCCTTTTCTGCAATATGGTGTTTATTATGGAAAAGTCACTGTCAACAGTATTCACCTACTTGATTCTAGGAAAGAGCAGATTCAAATCTTGGAAGGATCTGAATCAGTGCTTTTCTCCTCCAGAGCTAGATTTTCCAGTTGAATAAAACTTAGGGTTACAAAATCCTGGGATTAAAAATAAAAAATAATTTAAATAAAAACATCTAATGTTTTTGCTAAATTTATGTCTTTGGCTAAATGAGCTCTAGCAAAAACTCCACTCCAGCAAAAACCAATGGAGTGACATTCTACCTGCAAAGAGCTTCGAATGGCTGCTAGCCAAATGTCAGTCCTTGTGGGTTTACAATAATCTACATTACTTTTAAAGGATTTAGCACATTTTCTTGTTTGTCCTCTTTGTTTTTATCTTACTCTAAAATCTTCTCTGACTTTATTTTACTCTGCAATTTTGTTTACATCTAAGCGACACCATATATGGGAATTTACATGCAGAAGTGGTTGATAAGTGCCAAATTTGTATAAATACCTTTATCATCTTCTAAAAGAAATGTGCTTTATGAATAAATAGCACTTTGGTATGCATACCAAGGTTCCACTTCTTTTTCTTTTCTTTTTAATATCTCCTGCTAATTTTGAGGCAATATGCTAGTTCTGCCCCCCCCCAAAAAAAAGCCCAAAACAAGACACTGCAACAAACAAAAGCCTGTTTCTTGCCTTCACTCTCAAGATCTTTTATAAATCTTTATAAATCCTTACTTCATAAAACTTACTCTTGTTTTCAAGAACCTGTTTCAAATAACCAACTAGTAACGGTGGGTAGAAAGTCAGTAAGGACAACAAATATGTGTTTTACAAAAGTACTGGTGCCATGTTTTTTCCTACAACCCTGACACATGCCGAGCCTTAGACTGAGCTCTCAGACTGTGTCTTATTATTCGTCGTGCCAATTATTACTGTATTGTTGCTGCTACCACAGTAGGATAAAATAGTAATAATTTTCTGAGCATGGTTATGACAGGGAAATTTGTTGCTTTATAACAGTGCTGAAAAAGAGCTTGATGGGCCTTTCAGAGGCCAATGCTTATAAATATAAGAAGTGGTATCTGTTAACATACTATTTGTCACTGATAACAACCATTTCATCAGCCTGTTTAGAGGCTTTAATAAAGACAGATGATCAGCAATCTCCTTGAGGACCTAGAGCCCTGGCAATCGGTTGTGGTATCCAGTTTCACTTAGTCTCCTAAATTGCACTTGTTCCTTTAAACTAGTGCATTTTCCAGCATCCTACCACCATATTTTCCCATCTGGGCATCTGCCAGACCTTATGAAATACCATCTCTCCTACTTTCAAGCAAGTATATGGTTTTATTTGTGCAGAAACTAGTGAGTAGAAAGGGATGATACACATCCAGCATTTATGTCTCCTGTCTGGATAGAGGAACCTGGGAGCATCCCTGTGCCCGGTCACATGGAAGTAGACCCACTGACCTGGTTTATAGCCTTATAAATCTCATTTCAACTCTTTTTTGATTTTACTCTGGTTACTTCCACTATTTGCATTGTAACTTATGGGCAAAAAGATTTAAACTACCACCGAGCACAATGTGACCTTAATTTTAGTAGAAGCCAGTAAAACTATGCTTCAAAGTGCAACATCCTTTAAGAACACTGGTGCACGCTGGAAGCTAACAAAACACATGCTGAAGTCCAGTTTGAATTCATTAATCAGTACGGTTTTATAGAATTAACAGAAAATACTCCAGTCTTATTTTAAAATGTATTATAATTAAGGTTTTGTTGAAGGAAAAATACGAAAGAATCATGAGGAGGAAATTCAGAAAAAAAAAAGATATGCTAAAACATCTTGAACACTCATCCTGCATTTTTTAACATACAAAATAGCTTGTCCAAAAAAGGTAGGACATCATGGATTTCTGACTACATACACTTCAAGGAGGGAGTAAGGCTAGAAATCAGTTGTTTAGTTTACATAGTATGGAGCATGAGAAGAAAAAATTTACCTATCTCCTTATTAGCTAAGGTTGTTGGATGATTTATGTTTGACAAATCATTCAAGTGTAGAAGAAGAAATAAAAAAATCAATATTTCAGAAATAAAAAATCTCCTAATCCTATTAGTATGTTAATTTCTATTGGAACACACACACACATAAAGTATCCAAAATCCATCAAACATCTACTGCAAATCTGGATGAAAAAAAATATACCCACTAATAAAATAGAAGGTCTTTCTTATATGCAACAAACAGGCTTACTTTGCTCTAAAGTGATTAAAATAATAAACAGGAAGCTCTATCCTGCAGAAGGCTAGAATAATCAGAAAAGTGTCAGCAATCTGAGATTCTAAGATAGTCCTGGTGGAATAAATGTATCATCAGTATAAGGGAAGCTTTTAAATTGTTGACATATTCTTTAAATGTCAGGTTGGTGAGTGCATGATAGTTTAATTAGTAGTCTAGTCTCCATTCTATTTGTTATTCATACATGGTTTACAAGTCAGCAGAGTGGTTTTTTGATTTCTAATAAGTCAGACACCAATTAATGACCCAATAGTATAATCCTAATGCACTCTTTCAAGCCAATTAGTTCTCATATTTATTGCAATTCTATATTATAATGTGAAAAGTTGATTTTGTTGGAATTAGGAGGTCCAGAGATTAAGTATGTCAACTGTAAAATATCTACTAGCAATAAGAAAGTTGATTGCTTTGGTAAATAAAAGTGAAGCCACAGAAAATAGGTTTTATCGCAACTTTGCTCAACCTCAAAACTTCAGGCCTCAAAATGAGGCTTGTATTTTCCATGTCTCCATAGCAAAAATAAAGGAGAATGAAATACCACATGAAAATTATAGAAATGAAAGGAATGTTCATGTAATTGCCCTTATCTTAGAAGTATTCCTAAACAATGGCACCTGACAGTAACATTATTTGGAAAGACAAAATAAAACTGTTATTATTACAATTACACATTGTTGCATAATAGACTCTAAATCTGCAAAGAATTTAGCATGAGATTTAGTTTGCAAACCAGGGAGTGTAATACACTTAAAGATCTTTTTCATGGTTTAAGTAAAACAAAAGGAGTTTGAAATTGGCAGGAACAGCTCTGAGCATTGCTACAGGTAGAAATGCAAATGTCTAGTTAACATTTTGGTCAAAGAAGAGGGTCTAAGAAACTTCCCAGAAGTGACTGCCATTGAGTTTTGAACACCCAGAATTTCCTAAATCCTGTTTTAGAGTCTGAAATTATTTTTTTCTGTTCCAAATCCTGGGTTCAGTTGTCACTTTTGAAAGTGAAAGTATGCCATGAAAAGAGCTTCAGCCAAAAGGCACTGCATTGCCATTGTACAGAAGAATTCCTCTGATTTACACAAGGCATTTTCTTAAATGGAGGTACTTAAATATACACAACTTGTGCTTGCAGATGAGGACTCAGATACCTCCTACCAGGCACTAGACATTGACCTATGTGGAGTATACTCTTGTGCTAGTATCTCTTTACAATTGGTGCAGAACAGCCATTTTCAGAGACAATGTGATACTATCTCTGCAGTTCCTGCCTGTCTCCATTGATAAAACTGTCTATAATCCCAAAAATGAGCATTCTACTCCTACCTGGAGCAGAAGAAATGGAGTTTGAAATAGCTGAAAGACTAAATGATCAATCTACAAAAAAATTATTTTTCTCAGATTTAATATTTTTAAATTACTCTTCATCAAAATGGGTCCTTTCACCGACTTCATAACACTTCAATAAAAAGTGATCTAAGTTGATTCGTCTATGATAATAAATTCTTAAGAATGGAGTTGGGAGGAAGGATTTTAAAGCATATTTGTATCTGCAGCCAGACATAATTACAAGATAAATCCCTTTCTTATCGGTGCACTGATAGAAGAGATAGTAAAATTGTTCTCCCTTGGCTTCAAAATATGAGACTCTTCCCCTCCAGTCCAGATGAAATTGGCTCAATGACAGCATCAAAACCCTCTTTTTTTCTACACCTGCACCAAACCAGCACCTGAATCCTGACTCCTAAAACTGCCCCCAGGTGGTTAGTGCAGGTATTACAGAATTCTTGTACCCATTTCCTCAGACAGAAATATGATCAAAAATTCCCTGTTTTCTGCATCTGTGAAGCAGGAAACATGTATTTTCCTGAGAAACTCATATCACAGTCTTTTCTTCCTTTAAGATCAAAAGGGTGTTTAAGTTTCCACAAATGGACAAACCAAGATTTCTTTATCATAATTATCATAAGTTAGGAAGATATTAATGTGGACAAAACTCTATGCATCCTCTTATTTAGAGAAAGCATACAATGAGGTGCTGAAACACTCACAAAGCCACATTGTTTAGAAGCCAAATAAATATCAGTGAAGAATCTTATTCTGTAGTTTAAGTGAAGAAATAAAACAACAAGAGAATTTAGGTGGGTGGAATTTAATTACCTGAACTGGAATTTAGCAGGGCTAACACCCCTACTGATTCTGTATTTCTGCAGTCAGTTACTGTAACAACCTGTACTTGCATATTTCTCAAATCTGAGGCAGAACAGTTAGAGAGGCAAGTGTTGTTTCTGCCAGTATAATGCACTGAACCAATATTATTTTTGCTGCTTGTGTGTGCTTTTGATTGCTGTGCTGTCTTACAATGGAGTTTGGAAATTAATTTCTAAGACACAGAAACAGTGGTTGGTATTTATCAAGTTTAGATTTATATCTTCTAGTCAACCCAGGTGGAAAATTGGGTGAAATGCAAGACTTCATTGAGCAACCAGATGCTGCCTCTCTGCTGAGCTGTCCTAGGTCAATAAATTACACAAAACTCCCTATTTCGTTAGCAACAGAAAATGGCATAATCTTTTAACAAATCACAAAGCAAGCAATTGATCACCTTTTTTTTTTTTTTTTTTTTCTTTTTATAAGAATAGGAATAATTTGGGGCCTGTATATTTTAACATTTTGCTCTGGCAGAAAAAATAAAACACTTTGAAATATCAGTCCATTGTTCTACATCAATTGTAGAGCAGAAATAAGTTACCTTCCTCTGCCATGTCTTATATTGGTCAGAGTTAGTCAGGATGAAGGTTACATTGATCCTATGTCTCCTGTAGATCATTCTGTCAGATAAACCTTACTAATATTGAAACATGAGCTCAGAAAGGGAAAAAAAAAATCCTGTGGACCTAATGCTATTTCTCTAAGTCATCCAATCCTTCTGTATGTTTAGTATTTCTATTTTAACAATGCTAAAAGCCAGGATTAATCTTGCGTTATGTGGTTCTCCATACATATGCATCATCAGAGGTTGCCACTTGTCTGAAGGACTTGTGAAAAGAGAGGACAGAGAATGGGATGGAAAGTCAGTAGAGGCACTGCCACATGTTCAGGTTGACAGAAGAGTTTGGTGGTCACAAGCAGATACTGGATGACCAGCCTGACAGCTCATGGGAATTTCTGTGAAGTTCTGGCACAATGTTGTTTAACCATCCTCACACAGAAAAGTAGCCCATTTAAAGGAAAAAAAATAACTCTTTCAGTCATCATTCCCTATACCTACTTTATTTCCAGCAGTTTGTTTCCAATTGTTTGTTTGAGGAAGGTTTAGCATTACTCTGTTTATGTGGCTACATTGCTTAAGTGTCAATAAAACTTAAAGTAAAATCTTAGCTGAAGTGCCAAAGAGGGATTGCTCAGCACATTTGCACATGGAAATGTGAAATTTAGTTTTTCCTTCTGCTAAATACCAAGCCCTCTCTGCTCATTTGACGCAATACATGCCAAACAAGAAGTACACCTAAGGGAAAGCGCTTTGGTTTTAAACATTAATAGAAGAAAACAGTTGTTTTAATTCCTGAGAATTTTTATGTAGAAGAAGGGCACTTTGTGAGGTTTGTGTGTAGATTCAGAGCCTCAGGCCTCACCAATCCTTGCCAGGATTCATTAGAAATTGTGTGGTTTTGGCAAAAATCTCTCCCGACAGACCTGATTTGAGACAGGGCAAAGACAGCCTGGATGCCAGAGGCAGACATTTTCATAGACCTGGAGCATCCCCCAAAAAATGGAAGAGTGGCTTGGGCATCTGACACAACGACAGACTGACCCATCACCTTCCCAGCCATGCCAAGCAGCGTTTTTATGGAGCTGCTAGGAGCCTGAGGAAGGGGATGACAGTGACTTTCCCAGGGTTTGAAAAGAGATGAGCAGAGGCAATAGCATGCTATGTTTTCTGGGAATCCAAAGTTCACCTTTTCTGGTTAACCGTTGTTTGTTTTCTTTTTAGGTAAAGATGAATGCATCCCAGCCATAAGCACACAGGTAATTAAAGCCAATAAGTAAGCTTTCAGAGAAGATGTTATGGGATATATCTTCTCCACCCTGTTACAGTATGCTGTAACATTATGCTGTTACAGTAAAATACAATCTTCTCATAGATATGTAGAAAACATAATATTTATTTTTTTTTAATAAAAAAGAGAGTGAAGGAGTTTCAGTGGTTTTAAAAAATCAGAGATAATGTTATTGGGAAGTTGTGGGGTTTTTTAGTATCCCCAGCCTTGTCTCCATTAAAATCTGTGTCTGCATACAAAATCAAGCATGGATTAAAAGAAAAGTCAAATTAAACTTCAAATGGTATGGTTCAAGTAGCACTAATCTTCCTGGGTGTAGGGGAATACCCTATTCCTTTGCAATTGACCACATGAATACTCACTATCTCTTTCAGACTTATTTTCCATTATAGTTGTTTTTTTTTTTAAATCACATCAGATTTTGTTTTTATTGTTGTTTATTTTTTATCTATGTCTGACTGAAAGCAAATGTCAAATATCATTACTTTTTGGAAAAATTATTGCTTCAGATTTTTGACCACTTCCATGGACATTCATCAGTTGCTACTAATAATCTGTCCTAAAATAAATAGATCAGGAATATACTAGCAGCTTGAAGCAAATACGTAATATTTGTTTAAAGAATATGACCATTTTTTGTTTAAAGAATATGACCAGGACAGGATCATAATGTTGGCTCTTCATCACAGTGATAGGTAGATATAGGTGAAATCTGAAAATGTGTTCTTGAAAATTAAAAAAACCAACCAACCAACCAAACAAAAAACAAACAAAAAACCCCCCAAACTTTGTGAATAAATAGCAGGAAGCTTATTAGAGAACTTAAGATTTTTTTTCTGCACAATATTGAAAGGAAGTGCATCTGTCCAAGGATCAGAGGCTACATTGTCCAGACTAACTGCCCGATTTGTGACTCATTAAAAATCAAATTGGATCCTTACAGCTGCATAAATCCATTATTATTAGTAATAGTGCTGATCGATTAAAATACAATTGCCTCACCAGGACCTGGCTGCAGTAGTATGAAACAAGCCAAAATTAGAGCTCAGGTGGCTCTTTAAATCCCAGGCCCAGAACAAAACTGGATGTTATTAAGCCTAAATAGTTATTACCAACAGAGTATATTGCTAGCAAGATCCCTGTCACAAGAAAACACTGTGGCAAATGGCATTAATTGATATCTCAGATAGCTGTGTGAGCAGAATGGTGAAGGATTGATCAGGCATGGACGTTTTAGTTTCTCCACCCTCTGAGGAGAATTACAGCTGTAATGTATAAAAATAGAGGGTCGATGACATCAAACTGCAGTAACACAGAATAGTTGCTAACGGCTGGTCAAAGTAATTTCAGTCTAAACTCAGTTTGCTTTAATGAGTGATTTGACAGCTCAGTAGTGGAAGTTGTACTGTAAGTGTTTGAAATCAGATGACATGAAACACATTTTACAGAGAGTAACACAACAGTCTTGGATTTCAACTTGAACAGGGAAATAATTTTAAACCAGGAAAGATGTCTTCTAAGTCTTTTCTCAATTAAGGGCATTCAGTTAGGTTTTATTTCTTTATTCTAATTAGACAGTGATGCATAACAAAAAAGCTTATAATTTAATCAGAATTAGGAAACTCTATGGAAATACAGTGTTCAGTTATTCACCTTTCTTTATAATTTGGGATTAAACCTGATTACTTAAAACCTGATTAATTATTATATTTGGAATCTGTCAAAAGCCTGTGTCATTTTGTGATTATACTTAAATTATATATCAGTATCTTTGGGTGCATGTACATTTATATTTTCTATCTATATAAACATATTTTCTATTTATAAAAGAATACTTTCTATTTTTCTTATATCCTTGTTCCGCCAGGAAAATCTGGTCTAGTAAACCAAGGTGAAATTTTTTTCCAGCTACATGATTTTAATAAAACTTGAAGATATTTTTAGATTATAGATTAACATTTATAAATATGTGGATTTTACCCAAAATTTATCTACTAGAAACTCCTAGAAAATCCTTTTTGCCATGTTTAGCAACCTTGAACAAGTGATTAAAAAATCCACATTCTTTTTCCACAGATAAACTAAACCTCCTTTTTTTTTTATGGGAAAGTTTTGATAGCACAGTCTCGTCCCTCCATTGCACCAAAGCAGTTTGTTGTGACCTAAATCATCTAGGTTATTAGGAGCTATTTGGGCTGCTGTCACTGGTTTTTGTTCCAGCAGTTTTCATCTTTCTTTTAAATCGCTGTATGGTATAAGTAGCTATAAATTCCACAGCAGCAGTAGCATCTGAATCCCATTTGTTTTTCTCTCAAGTGACATTTGAGCAACAGTCAGTAAACTCAAAAAGAATTAGCAACACAAAAAGTATCTTTGGTGCTGATTGAACAACAGTCTTTATATCTGACTTTTCTTTTTAAAAAATATCTCTCACATTTTCCCTGGAGTCAAGTTTTAGATGAATTGGAATATAACATACAAGTATCAAGGAATGAGACTGCAATCAAAAAGGAAAATAGAAATTACATGATCTCTCTCTTCATAATGCAGTCTAACAGCTACTTGATTCAACACAGAGCATGGTATCTTGGCAGCAGACTTTCTACCTAATTTTCTACACTATTTGTAAATTGAGTATAATGAGAAAAATAAGTATATATAACAAGCTTTCTGCAGTTTGAAATTGGAAACGTCTCAATCATTTCTAGCCACCTACACTCATTAATTTTGGTGATTGGCATGGGTGAGACCAAGCACCGCAGTAGCTGAATCTTCACCAGGAAAAAAAATAGTATATACACTCAACCTGGTGTAAGTTTCACTTTATCAAATGTTTCTATAAATGAGGTAGTTATGTAGGCTTGCACTGCAGGAATTGGGAGAAAATAAATTCTTCCGGGGTCTAACATAGCTCAGCCTAAATGAGCCAAGTGTACCACACCCCTACGCTGTCTGTTCCTCTCCATTGATTGCGAAGGATGGTGTCCTCGTTTTGGCTGGGATAGAGTTAATTTTCCTAATAGTAGCTTGTATAATTGCCATACTTTGGATTTGTGACCAATAAACAGTGCTTACACAGTGTCAAGGCCTTTTTCGCTCCTCACACCAGCATGCCAGTGAGTGGGCTGGAGGTGCACAAGGAGTTGGAAGGGGACACAGCCAGGACAGCTGATCCCAGCTGACCAAAGGGCTATTCCCTACCTTATGACATAGTACTCAGCAATAAAAGCAGGGGAAAGAAGAAGGAAGGGGGATACATTTGGAGTTATGACATTTGTCTTCCCAAGTAACCACTATGGAGCCTTGATTTCCTGGGGGTGGCTGAACATCTGCCAGCCAGTGGGAAGCAGTGAATTATTTCCTGATTTTGCTTTGCTTGTATTTACTTTACCTTTTTAACAGTCTGTATCTCAGCCCACGGGTTTTCTCACTTTTACCCTTATGATTCTCTCTTCCATCCTACCCGGCTGTGTGAGGCTGAGCAACCTGCTGGAGTTAGTCCACAACAGATGGTCAGTTCACATGCAAATATCTATACAGTAGGCATTAGGAAATGAATCTATTTGCCCACACAGAGGCATCTGGTCCTACTTAAAACACATTAGGGTACCAGCGATTAGCTATTTCAACACCTCTGTGACACGCTATGGCTTTTGCCTCTTCACTTAGCCCACTCTGCAAGTTGGGATAGGATTTAACATCCAACACAGAAATTGAGCCTGAGTTACTCACGGATTTCTTCTACAGTCAGTGAGGAGAGGCACTGGTAGAGGGCAATTTATCCAACCCACCTTCAAGAACTTTCCTGATGGAATAAACCTGTCTTGTTAAAGACTGCTTTTCCCACAGCTTACAAAAAGCACTTACCAGTCTAGTTTTAGAACTAACCAAAATATATCAGTGCAAAATTGTTATTGTAAAATAGGTTGATTATATATCTTTTAATTTTTATGAGTGGCATAACAAATCTCCAAACATGCAAGAGGAATACTGGAAAACATAGGATCCATGTTAGCTAGGAATTTCTCCTTGTCTTGCAGTCATTAAAAAAAACAGCATGTGGAGAGTTTCAGCACTCAGATGAAAAAGACGTTCAAGGACCAAAGGGTGATTATGCCTAAGATAATGATGTGGAGGACGAGGGCATTAGCTAAATTCACATTCATGCTTTAATAATTGCTTAGATTATCCAGTTCACAAGTGACTTGGAGTTAATAACAGTCAGGTCAGCTGATTAATAGCAGTGCTTTTAATTTTACCAATGTTGTTCTTTGCCAACCCATTTTTATTCAAAGCAGCGTCACCCAAGTGACATTGCTTTTCTATTCTATATAGTAATTTCTAAAATTTTATACAGATGAGTAAATATTACAAAGGAAAGAAACTAGCTACAAAGGCATTAGCAAGAAAAACAGTTTCTTTCTCCAAGAAACTGAAAATTTAAAAAGTGAAAAGTAGGAATTTCTATACAGAAAGGGGATAGACTTTTTTAAATACATGGGGCTGTGGTTTTGATTTGGGGGGCTTTTTCTTGGTGTTTGGGGTTTTTTTGGTTTTGGGGTGGGTTTTTTGGGTAAAATTGCGTGTTCTCTACCTGTGGAGTAGCCAGCATAATAACAAAAAAATATTTTATACATTAGAAAGGTGGAGAAAATATATTTTTAAAAGTATGAAATAATTTATATAACTTTTCCTACTCTTGACTTTCCCATTATAGCAGCTTTTTAATAGAATAATTTATTTTGAAACAGTTATTCAAACACTACAAATTGATGTATAAATTGACTTTTGTCAGGAGAGTATAATTACATGGCAGAAAATCTTGTATAATTATATTATTCAATCCGGTTCAGCACATAGTTTTACAACAGATGTAATGTGAGCACAATCAGAATTACATCTCCTATTCTCTGTTCTAAACTAATTATAACATTTTTTAGTTTTTAATAACAGCATGATGTGGTAATGCTGCCAGACGACAATTCATACAAGCAAAAGACTAATACACTAGGACAGTAAGAATTATGGGAAAAGACAAGTCTGTGAATGAATAAAACTTTTTGCAAAAAAAGAAACATAACAGAACAAATGGCAGCTGTCTCTGGATTTTTATAACTCTGTTCTGCATTTTTCATGGGGAATAATAAGGTTGCTGTTGCCTCCTGCAACTGGACATAATATGAGCGTGTGCGTGGGTGAACTGTACTTCTCTGCCAGGTTACAAGGGGACATACTGTCCTGCACTCTTTCTTTCCTGGTTGGAGCAAAAATCCCTTTTTTTTTGTTCCCCCTACGCAATGTGAATCCAAAGAGAAAACATAATACTGATGTGTTGAAATGTATACCAATGGACCAAGTGGAAAAGAGTGATGGGAGCAAAGAAAATAAAAAAAAAAGCAGAGAAAAGTAGAACCTTCTCACTCTCTCTGATGTGGCCCATGTTTTCCTTCCTCCTGAGCACCACCTGCCTCCCCATGCAATGTGTCAGAGAAGAAGCTGTGCTCTCTACAGCTCTCTGCCACCATTATCATAGTGTCCTCGTCTGGTATTTTCTCCATTTACCCCTAGTCACTGGAGAAGTGGAGGTGTGACACTGAGTCTTTCCTCAGCATAGGGCTTGTTGGACTGACCCTGAATAAGGAATGGAGATATTTCCGCATGTCTAGTAGGGATCTTATCTGGTGGGATATGGAAGATGGCTGGATGGTGCCACTGGGTGTTTCTCGATCACTTAAGAGCACACAAAATGCTATGAACAGTATAAGTAAAGATTTGTGTAGTCCAGTCAGATTCCTAAAGCAAAGCATAAGGACAAGATATTTCATGTGTAATCTTTGAAAGCTCTAGCAATTCTGAATTGAATATACTTACAATTCAACTTTCAAAATACTATGAGTGACTTCCATAATATACTAGGTGAATAAATGCATTTATTTTTCTGTTTTTTAGGGGGTGCCTAATTTCTCTGAGTATTTAATAATAACAATTACCCAAAATAAAAGTTACTTTCCACAAAATTATGGCCAGTACTGAAAGTCATAAAACTCCAAGACAGCAACAGCTGAATTTCTTCATCATCCTTTCCTACCTCATAATTCACATAAAGGGAGAGGGCTCTTACTGTGCAAACCCTCATTCCAAATTAACTGCTTGTAATGGATCTGTTTGTTATAGTTTGATTACTAGTAACAGAAGAGTCACACAAAACCACACATGAATAACTAGTATTGTATCCTTCCATATAAGATGAAACTGTTGCATATTGAAAACAGGGAGCCTAAGGAGTGATTTCCCATTCAGTTTTCTCCACAACTCCACTGCTTTTTTCTTCCTGGTAATCCTTTAAGATGAATATGAGTACGATTCATAGTCTTTAATTGGATGAGCAATTAGAAGTTTGAGCATTCATCTTTATTTATCTGAACTCTGCAAAACTGGCCTGGGATTTGCTAGAGAACTGGATGTCTTGGGAAATTTCCTATCATCACTTGGGCATGCATATTACTCATTCATGGGTGTCTCCTGAGGGGTTTTTTTTGAGATTATGATGCTTGGATTTATTCATATTTGGAAAAGGAATAATTTTAAAGTTAGTTTAAAATTCATGGGAATTAGAAATAAAATGAAAAAGGAGGATAATAGGCCAGCATGAGGCTTTTAATTAATCTTTGTCTTACCCTGGGATGTGGAAAATGTCAATTTGTGCTAGTTCCATGAAGGATTAAGACCAGTAATATGTACAGCCCATTTAGCTTTGAAATAAAGCATAAAGAAAATAAAAATGAGAACTTTTGATTCAATGTGACACTGAAGGGAAAGAGAATTAAACAGCTATTAAAAGGAGCTGGCTCAATTACCACCATTGGAGGTGACCCTAACAAAATACAACTGGTTTTACCAGGCACCATTTATGTCCCCAAGCCACATTCATAGCAACGTTTGCCAAAATGAGAATTCAAACAAATCTTCTGTGTAGTGCTGTGCCATCCAGAGCATCCCATTTGTTCCACTGAAATGTCAAAAAAAGATTGGATGAGAAGCCAAATGAGTTAACTTAGGAGATTTTGGCTTTGTGTCATCCATACTCGATACCTCATACCCCTCAGTATAGATCTGGCTATACACAGGAGAAGGAAACTGGGGCTAAATGTACAAGATTTATAGTTTACGAGGACCTAACAGTAATTTGGGTTCAGAGTGTGGGCAGGGAGCTACCTTTGCAATTGTATGTTAGGGGAGTCTCATGCCCCAGGTCCAGAAAAATCTTTGTGCTCCTCTTAGCCAAATTTTCCCTATTTCCTTGGTGTAGTCATTAGAGAAAATTGATAGTCTGTAAAGAACTAGTAAATTTTTGAAGGGATTAAGACATTAGGCAGAAACCTTATTATTATTAATAATAAAAAAACTAAGTGATCTGGGGAAAAGAATCTGAAATAGGATTTAAGCCATCAGCAGGTGGATTTGGTCTATCTGTGGTCCTTCAGTTTTAAACCCAAGCCTTCCTTTTGAATCCTCTACAGATTCACTTATCGCAACCTTTCCCTTTTTCAGTAAGTTACTTCAATTCCTCTTTTCAGGAACTTGGGTACTAAACTTCATGAAACAGGCAACAGAGGGAAAACTCTTTCTAAAAGTAAATGATAACTCCCTCTACCTCTCAACTACTAACCTTCCAAACAAATTATACAGACCTGACTTTCATGCACTTCAGACTCTCCCAACCCATATCTAAATTGCCAGCAAATTCACTCTTACAACCAAAAGACATTAGACTACAAGACAGTGCAGGAGAAACACTTGGGAAAGAAATAACTGAAAACTTTAGAGAGAGTTTGATGGTGTCATGAAATACCCTGTTTTGGAAAAATGAAATTTGAAAAGTTCCCTCCTTTCTCTTTCTCTCTCTCCCCTCTGCTTGAGCAACACCTTCCACCCTCCCAAGATTACCTGTGCACATCCTCTTAACTGTAAGGAAAATTTCTGGCCACAGAAATGACAGAATTAAAATCTAAATAGGACTTAATAGAATTAATCTCAGAATTTCTAGGATAAGAATAGGAGAAATTTCTAGGATAAATTTCTAGGAGAAATTTCTAGGATAAGAATAAACAATATGAATGAGAGTAAATACAGTCATCAGTGTATAATTTCTGTGACTGCAGAGCTCAGATTTCAGGTAGGTATGCCTAAACTTGCACACATATTCAACCACCTGCATAATCTGAAAGAGATTTCACTGCAGAAAATTCACTGCACAAGAGTTGGAAATGGGAAAAGGATAACCCAGTTACATATCTTTTTCTCCATACTTTCTCTAATGATTAATATTCTCTCACTAAAGGAGAGATACTTGCCAAGAGCCACCACATTGAACAATATGTGGACTCTCTTTATAACAACTGAAGAGAGGGAACAGGTCGGTCATTAAAGTGAATAAGACCTTCATTGATTTTAATTGAATCCTATTGATTTGTATAGAAGATAATTAGTTTGAATTGACTTTTATTGATTTGTGCCTAATTGGACTCAATTAAAACCCAGTGATTTGCATTGAACAAACTAAATTGCACTGACTAATTGGACTGAACTGAAACTCATTGAAGTGAAGAGTGTTCAGTGAAATGAGCAAAAAGCTAGCTATTCCTTTTAATAAGACTCCTACGCTGCTGATGAGCGCCTGCTGAAATCTGAGCAAATCCAGAAAAACAGGATTATTAAAGACCATCTCTGAAAAGGAGAGGGCTGTTTGCACATGACTTGTGATTATCTTCAGCTGTTGGTTTATTTCACTTCTAATTTTTTTTCCTCCTGCCTAAGGGTCTTGCCTCAGTGCCAGAAAGCAGGAATTCAATTTTATGACTTTGAAGAGTGTTGTAACAGAGCCAGAGGACAGTAAGAGATGCAGCCTCTGATGAATCCATCTCGCAGATGTAAGCCACTTCATGGGCATCATTAGGAACGAATCTAACCAAAGAGGGGTATTATTAAAACATCCATACAGGACCTGTAGACCCCTATCGTGCTTTCTCCATTTTGCAGATGGTTCACTACTCATACAAATAGTACCATCAGGCTCATTGGAGCTTTGGTACCCCTGTCCAGTGGACAGGTTACCAGATGCAGCTGGAGCATGATGAATCCTATAAGCAATTTTACTGGGTTTTTAAATTCATTGAATATGTTTTTAATTAGGATCACCAGCACAGAGTGGGCATAGCAGCCCCCACCAGAAATCAGTGGTTTCTTTGCTTCTTGACACTTTAGGATATATAAAGTTGCCAGTCAAGGCTATGCGGGCTGTGGTTGGAGGGCTGGAGTCAGCCTGAGATATGGCCCTCCAGCTTTTGGATGATTCTGAACACACCTTATTTTGCTCAGTGCACCAATGTAGGAGCCACTGCGGTATTAGACATCACCACAATTGTTTCAGGAAGGTGCTTCGAAACAGATAGTTATTCAAACTGTGAAAACCTTGTGGGGCCGTGTTTTAGGCTGCAAATCACAAGCTACAGTAGTGGTGGCAGGTTTCACTACGCTCCTCAATCTAGTAGGGGGAATAGACAATCCATCAGCTAAAGGACCATCATTCTCTAACATTTTGAAAGAGAAACATGGAATGTTGGAAAGGAAGGGACTCCCTGAGCCATTAAGTCCAGTGCTTTGCTGACTCAGGCATGCATCATGTGATCCCTTTCATAAATCTAATAGTTTCAGCATAAAACTCTAGATTTTTTTTTACCCATATTACTCTTACTGTAATTTTTTTTTGTGTGTCTCATTTCCTCCATGGGAAATCAACTTCTAGATTTTAGAATCTGCCTATTCGTAGCTACTTTGCAGTATCTACGTAAAAACATTGTCCTTTACCAGTACTTGTCTCTCCCTAATGTTTACTCCCCTGGCATATTTATAGATCACAATTATATATCTTGACAGTCTTTGTTTTATCATGTTAAATAAGCCAAGCTCTTTCAGTACACTCTCATGAGGTATATTTTTTCATTCCCTGTGTACAATCACATGTCTCAATACCTACTCTAGCCTTATTTGATTTATTTTTTGCTTACACTGAACTGTGTTACACAGATACACAGACTGTTAGAAAAAAACAAACAAACAAATTTGTTGGGAGTCTGACAGGTGGTAATGCCATGAGAACTTAATTTACCCAAGCCGAATGGTCGGTTGCTGTCTGATGGTGATGGGAATCTCTGTTGCAAGGGTTCTTGCATCAGTATCTTACCCTGAATCAAGAAACCATGGCTTTGCTTGGTTCGTACAACCCAGGTGGCCAGACTCCGACATGACCACCTCAGCACACACATAATATTGATACACCTTAAATACACACAAAACATGCCTTGAATGTTTTAACTGTATACAAAAGACTGTCCTACACAACCAGTTCTGCAAGAAAGCATTTAAATTGTCTATTTATAACTGCAGTATCTATGCACACCAATCCTGCAGCAGGAACGACCTAAGCAAGTCTTCTGGGTAGTTCACGCAGGAGTTTACTCAGCACTAAATGTACAAATTGGACCTGATGCAGCAGGAGTTGACTCAGGTGGCATTTATAGAACTATTTGAAACTCCCATCTGAACAGCTCCTGTAACAATCAGTCCAATACTTAATTGTGAAGTCTGGGTCGCTCGCCTAGTTTTGACTTTTCTTATTGTCTCAAGGCAGCCCATTTTCCTGTCTATACAGATGCCTTTCCAGGAACCTCTTGGACCACGCTGTTGAGTAAAAGCATAAGTACGCTGGGTGTGTGCACAGACACAGCTCTGTCACACAGCTGCTCCACTGTTACAACTAAAGAACAAACTTGATTTTCATACTTTCAAAATAAACTCACTTATAACTTAAGTCCCATAATTCCTGCCACAACTGCACAGAATATTCCAGTAGAAGTTTTACTGGAAAATAACATGAAGACTTTGGTATTTCTACAGAAATTTCTTCCTCTGATAAAAGAAAGGACCTTTTCTTTTCCCCCTAATTACTTCACATTGACCTGTTCTTATTCATCTTTTGATGAAATGAAACAGCAGCATTTTTCTCAATCATCTACAGGTAATGAATTATATAGAAGGAATTTTGCTATTACAATTCATGTCCACGAAACACTTTTTTTAGGAAGTATAAACTTACAAGAGATATCTTGGTCTCCTGAATTCATATATTTCTTGAATAAAATTACTGAATTTTCATAATAGGTCATGTTAATTTTATTAAAATTGAAGTATTGAGTCCCTTTTTCCAAGTGACTTCTTATTTGAAAATATAGGATAATTATTTATACAGTCTATGACACTGCATCAAAGCAACGATTGTCTGTGCTGAACTTTGTAAGACCGTCAACCTTTGAGACTAATTCAAGATTGGAAAAAAACATTACTATCTCAAAAAAGAAGCCAGTGATCTAAAGACCTTTTTGATCTAAGGATCATGACGGTCTATTGATGGTATAATACTGGTGAGAAACTAAAAAGTATTTCTCTGTTTTCCAAAGTAGATGTGCTCATGGCACATGGGAAAGATGACAGTAGTTAGCAGACTAGCTGTTATTAACTTTATCATTCATCACTGTTAGTATTTAGTCAATTGCAAAGTGTTGGTTTTTTTTCCCCACAGTTCTCAAATGTCTTATTAACAATACATTTTCATTTATCACTGAATACATTTCTGAATTTCACCTAACCCCAATGTACCTTACCCTGTAAGGTAGACTTAAGTAGTTAATACATAAAGGATTCATAATTATCGTTTCTTTAATTTGTGTTAATAATGCATGTGCTGATCCAGAGGTCTATTAATTAGAGACAACATAGTTGAGTGTAAATAAGGGTTATCATAAACTTACAGACCTCTTGGACAGTCTCCTGGATTTGATTAACCACCTACTAAGTCTTCACAAACTACTTATGAGTGTATCTTTAATATAACACAAGCATATTTCCAGCACTCTTTTCTTTTTTTCTAGGTTTGCTTTCATGGCTATTACTTTGTCATCAACGAATCATTTCAAATATCATCGATTTCTGCTGTAATATAGCAGTGACTTTTTATCCAGGTTTTAGGATCATCTTGTGCATCACTGCCATTTATCTTCACTATCAGAACCTATGCGGTTACTAGTGTCCTTTATTACACTGATGTAATTGCACACAGATTTGCTCATCACTAGAAAAGTGCTTGCCTTGAGTCGATTTTGCCTCTAAATTAACCATTGTGTATTTCATTCTAATTTCTTAATTTCATGGCTAGCTTTTCCCTATGATTTAAAATTACAGATTATTATTATTATTTATTTGGCATGTAGCTTCCTGTGCTTTACTGAATTTCTTTGATTTGCCTGAAAGAGAGTGTGAGTGGGGAGAGAAATTTAGCCAGTTTTAGTTCAGAAATGCAAGAGAGAAGTCATTTTCATCCAGAGTTATTCCTGTATATAGGATTTGTGTCTAATTTTCTAGACTGCTGATTCTCTGTATTGAAAGAAAGCAATTGCAGGCACCTGACCACACACATTAAAGACTGCTGTGCCTTAGAATGAGAGATGAAAGCTTGTGATTTCAAATACATAAAAGCATGGGCACCCTTGAGAAAGCCACAGAAGTTTTGCCAGCACAGTATTATTCGTGCTGTTTAGGTTAGTACATAAGAGCGTCATTACAAAACAAAATAAAACCAAAAGAACCCAAACCATCTCCTGAACCTTTGTTGCCTGGCTGTTTGATGATTCAAGAGCACAGTCTTACAAAACCACACAGTAGAGATCTGGGAGAAAAGAGCTGCATGTTGCCTCTGGAAGGTGATGTCTCGTTGCTCACCTTCCAGGAAAAACCAAGCAATGCAGGGAGAGGTGGTCCTGCAAAATCATCTTTGTGCTTAGCAAATGCCATGGAAAGCAATCAGGAGTATTTTTGCTGTTGATTGCCCTTTTCAGTGCAGCACCAAAGACCACTACATTGAGCAATTACAGGTAGAAAGAATACTCCAAATTAACTGTGGGCACTTCACTGCAGCCAGAGTGTTGTGAAAGTATCTTTTTTCTGTCTCAGTCACAACAAGAACTTCATAAGATTGGGTTATGCTTTGTTTGCTAAACCAAAATGTTACCCAATGCCTACCACCCATTCAGAAAATGTTATTATCAGGCATCTCAAAAGATAGAGTCAATTGAACCCTAATCCAAAGCTCTTTGAAACCAATACTATTCTGGGTTTTAATGGGTTTCTACTCAGGCCTAACATTAATCTCTGTAAGCATAGATCCTTTTTGCAAAAACTATTGCTGCCTGTTTACTAATTCTTTTGCACACATACCTTCTTCTGTAAATCTAGCAAAAAATAAATACATGTTTTGGCTGCATCCCACACCCCTTCTCTTTTTCCATTCATTTTCTAGACTCTTCCTACCTTTCTGGCCGATGTGTTTCATTCCTTTTTCTGTAGTTATATAAAGATTCTGACACATTTGTTGCTATGATTATATGAGTGTTAAAAACACAGACTAAAAATCTTACATACTCAAGGTTCTCTCTTTTTCCTTTCCTTCTCTCACTTGACCACTGTCTCATCTTGCTTATCCATCATATTTCAGCATAAATTTCTCTCTTTTCCTTCTGATGCACTCTGTCCTCTTTGTTTCCTAGAAGATTCCCCCCAACAAGCAGCTTTCACCTCACCTCCCTTGCTGGTTTTCCATAGCTTCTATTTTGTCCAAATTTTTAGGATCTTATGTCCTCCTAAGACATCCATTACATGCTCTTTGCTCCTCTCAGTCCTTGAAAAATCCTTCCTCTTCTTACAAATAGTATTAGAGTAGAAAATAGAAGGAACCTGAAGCAGTTGTTTCTGCCTCTTTTTTGCCCCCCTGAGGTGCAGGAGACTGAAAGAAAGGGGATAAGAGAGAGATCTGCACAAAAGAAAGACAAATCACCTTAGAAGGAGCATCCTGGAAGGCCAGAGGTCCTGTTTGGAGCTCTCAGATGGGGAGAAAAGAACAGAACAATGAAGGCAGGCAACAACTTCTACTGCCTCCTTATGGGGAAGAGAATAGACATCAGCTGACATCATGTCTCATCAGCCCTGCTTTAGCTCTTTGAGTGCCACTACAATCCAAATAAATAAAAGTTGTTACATGTTCTAACTTACACTGATCAAAAGGAATGATCTTTCATAGCACGTACATGCTAGTCCCTGGAGCACTTAACACATTTAATTTCAGACTATGCTATACTCAGGCACAATTATCTTTTATGTGAAAGAAAAATTCACAAGCTATGTCTATATTATCAATTATTAAACTCAGACAATTAGAAACACATTTAGCAGATCCTGCATGCATCCATTTCAGAGTCCCTGTATACCTGCTTCTAGCAGGGGAGAAAAAAAGAGCTGAATTGGAACCTCCATTAAAAGGACAACATGCCTTTAGCATTTTCTTAACCTCTAATTGCAGTGTCAACTACTATAACCCCCCAATATAAATTTTTAAAGCATATTTCCTACCCTTTCTTATTACATTTCAGGACACTTGGGAGAGAAAAGATTTCTGTATGTCTCTTTAAAAGAAAAGCATAATAGCTTGAAATTGAATAATGGAAAATTTAAGCTAGATTAAAAAAAGTCTAAAAGATTAATTTTAGTTTGTGTTGTCTTCTTGGGTGGGGGGAAGTTCTTTACTTTGCTATTAGATGGGGAAAAAAAATTAAAAAGAAAGTACCTCTGTCTATAAAACCTATGGAATGACATGGAAAGGTCTATGGCTTCTCAAAGGAAGGGGCAGAATCCTGGGACCCCTAAAGGTAACATTATTTTTTTTTTTAAAAAGAGACAGGATATTGCACAGAGAAGTTTTTCAGGTTAGACAGCATACTGTGATTCTAAGAATAGTTACCTGTTGTTGTGTTTGAATGGTGATGAATCAGAGAAGGCCAAAAATGAGTGAACCCAAAGAAAACGAAATAACAACCTGGTCTAGGTGGACCTGCTTTGGCAGGGGGGTTGGACTAGATGATGTCCAGAGGTCCCTTCCAATCCCATGGGATTCTGTGGTTCTGTAGTTGCTATGAAGAGAAATTCTGCACAGCCTTATCTCTAAATCAGCTCAGGTAACCGGCTAACCACTCCTTTCTAGATGCCTCTTGAAAGATTTTATTTTCCTAAGGTCATGCATATGATCAACAGAAACCTAAAACCACCAAGGTTTCGGAGTATTAAGAGTTTTTCATTAAAACTAGTTGAATATAACAGATAAAAAAAATTTAGTTACCAAGGAGATGCTGATGCTGAGAGAAGGTGGTGATTCTTGTTTCTTCTAGAGAACTTTCTGGGTTCTTCCAAGGGGAGTTCCAACAAGGCGTAAGCAATGCCCCAACTTTCAACCCTTCTGTTAGTTTTGCACCTTGCTCTAAATGGATTTGTTCCTTTAAAGAGTTAATAGATAATACTTTATTTGGAAGGTAAGACTTCATTTCTGCATCACTGAAAGCATTGTATCATGATTTTCTAAAAGGAAACTGCTGTAGGGTCCAATTAGCCCTGCTGGGCCTGCTGAAGTGGCAATCTCTTCTGTAACTGTAGAGCAGCTAAAGAATACCAGTCATGGAAGGTAAAGGCTGAAGACAGGACACACATCACAGTACATCTTGAGAAAGGGTGGAAGGGCAACTCGTTAGTAAATGAGACTATATGCATGCGTTTTTATGTTTTTTTTATTCATACTATAACTGTTAAGGTGATTGCAAAAGAAGAAACAGATTCAGAAAATATAGCAGCTAGTTTCTAGTGCCCCCTTCTGCTGTTGGTGATGCTCTTTTTTTCTAAAGCATAATTAAGCCCATTGTGCACCTGAATTTGTTTTCATGGCAGATCTGAATGTAATTTGGCTGGATTGTAATACAACACATTAAGTCTGTTTGAAGATGAACGAGACTTAAATTGCTGAAACCTACACCTCAGTTTTTCATCTATTTTTTGTTCTTGTTGTTTGTTTGCTTGTTTTGTTTGTTCAGTTCCAATTTTGCTTTTCAGATGATACACACATGCAGAATGCTACCAAATCTTAATGACAAGTGGCTTGTGCTTAACCAGATGCATTATGATGTTTAAAGCAATAGCTTTAGTTTTGCAGCTCTGAAACAAAACTCGCCTTTAACATAAAAATGGATTCAAGTACTTTGGGAAAGGAACAAATGTTTACAAACAGCTTCATACTTCAGAGCATCTTTTTGGAAAGTGTTGGCCCGAAGCCAAACAGCAGGTATCCCTGAGCTAAGTCAAATAGTTCCATTTCCCTGTTCACTGCTATAGGGATGTACAAAGAATATTTGGTAGGCATACGTTCTGGATAGTCTAGATAAGTGAACCCTTATAATAATACAAAGTGAATACTACTGACTTCAAGATATCTCTTCTTTCAGAGAACTCTTCAACTCAGCTGCTCCACCGTAACTGGCATGTAAAAATCCTTCCTGACTTCTTGGGAATATCTCTGTGTGGTTGTAAAACACTTGCACATTACAGCTACAGGATTAGGTAAGAAAACTTGTCTTCTTTTCAAGGAAACACAGAACCTGATTCCACCTTAATTAAAGATGCAGCAACAAAGAAAACTTTCTTGCTTTTGCTGTAGAACTAGGACGGAGTTCAGCTCCACTGAAAGACCCTTAAATGTAGATGTCTCCCTGTAGATGTCTGAATAGTACATAGAAATTCACTCTGCCCTGTATCAAATATCAAGGCTTGATCAAGGTTCGTAAGGAGAGGGTATCGCTCCTGGTTGCAAATCTCCCAGCAGACCTAGTCATATGTGACAGCTAACTGGATGCCTTAGATGCACTGTGATATCTCAAATGGCACCAAACGCCTGTTTAGGGGGAGGAAAAAAAAAATCAAGTCCATCCTGGTTAATCAACAAACTAGATCTTTGTACACTGTAATGGGAATTTAGGCATCTCATATGTATACCCCTATACACAGAATCCTACCTGGAAGCACCTTGATCCTGAGCTAAATGTCATACTGCCTGCGCTGAATGGGAAAATGCCTGTAGGAGCCTTGGAGGGAACTATCATAAAAGGATCACCAGTTACATTACAATAATAATTAAAAAGAAAACAAAACCCACCCAAAACATTATATGTATCAGCAGAAAAATTCAATATGCTACATATAGAAAGTCTAAAGAAAATAAAATTATCAACTACTGTCAGTATTACATTGTTAGTATAGATACAGGCCTTGACTCAGGCATTTGACTAATGCAGTTAAGAGGACTGTGCTGTTTGCGCGCTCCAGGAGTGTAGAGTGAAACAAATAGAGGGCTGGCACACACTGCTACAAGTGTATGGGACTGACAGTAAGTGCACTGCTACTTTCACTGAGTCGCAGACAACCCCTGAAGTGATGCACCACGGAAGAGGCTCTTCAGTGAACCAGCAGGACTCTTAAGAACCAGTTCATGCATTAAAAAAGACAGTTCTAATCCTTTACAAAATACCTTCTGGAAATAATTTTTTATGAGCTGGAAGGACACGAGCCTGATGATCCAGCACAGTAACCACATCTTTAATTTAGAATGCCCATTTATCTGGACCAGAGTGTTTTATTCATGGAGAACTTGAATCCAAAAAGCCCTGTGCTCATCATTGAAACCCATTCACGCTTCATTAACTCAGCAGAAGCATTTGAGGATATGTAGTTAGGTAAATGCCCAGCTCCAGACAGGAGTCTGGGGTTTGTAAATAAATGCTCAGACTTTTAATAAAATGCTCAGACTTTTAATAAAGGTAGCAGGAATAACAAAATCCTTTGTTCATTTGAAATTTCTTTCTTTAGACTGATCTCCTGCAGCGCAGGAAATCTGTATATAAATTATCTTGGTCATGATAGATTATCATGCATGGTACCCCCAGGCTATGCCTTTCTTGCCCATTCATGCTAAATATACTGCAGCAGAATTAATTTAGCTGGTTTGTTTACTTTTGCTTTTTATTTGCCTTTTTTTTTTCCCCCCTTGAGAGAAGGCATTCTTACAAATTATTGCTGACCCGTTATAAACGATTTCATGACTCAAGACCCTCTGCTTCCAAAATCCCAAGACCTTGGAGGAGTGATTTATACCCAGGGAACTTGACACAAACGGAAAACTATAGTGTTAAATCTGCTGACTGGGAGGAACGGTTTCCATATTTTTATTAAGTTATCAGGAAGTCCTTTAAATTTTCAACAGGATGTGCTTTCTGATTGAGCAGGTTAGCAAAAGAAAGCCAGACTCTAATGAATCAATCTCAGTGTTTCTTCCTTGTATGGCAAAGGGTATAGATTTCTCTGTTGTGTTTACTTAGCTGGCTGAGCTGATTGCATTTTGGGTTGATGAACTGGATCTTTCAAAACATTTAAATTGGAGGGGTAATGAGGGAACGAGAGCTAAGATTTTCATGCAACTCATAGCATGGCAAGAGTGTAGGTAGGTGAAATAAAAGCTACAGTAAATTTACTGGCAAAGTTCTCACTCTTTTCTTTGTCTCTGGGATTTTAGTTGATAGTTTCCAAGACCGGCAGTATCTGTGGGCAAAATCATCCTCGGGAGGCCTCTCTGATTAAAACTAGAGCTCATTCCACGTTAGTGGGGGTGGAAGGTCCTTTTCTGTTACCATCAACAGTACTTGTATATTTTCAGCCAGGAACGTCTTGGAATTGAGACACCTGGATATGAAATCAGTGGCCTAAATAATTACTTTGATAAAGAGAATAACAGTTTTAATAAGCTCTTTGACAAAGGCCTTGGATCTGCCAGTAAAATCAATTCCTTTCTATTTTCCAGGGGGCTTTCTAAGACAAATATAAGGATGAAAAGGACATGTTAAATGTTGCAGTCCTGTAACTTACACAAATAGAGCTACTCACTCAGTTAGAGGAAAGTGGGAACCATTCAGACTCTACCAAGAGCATTTTGACCCACCTAGCAGTCCTTAGGGTTCAGAATTATGAGGAGGGTAACTGTTTTTTGTTCCCTCTTCTTCTCATGCATCATTTTAAAATCATGCGATTCGTGGCCTGAATTCTGAATAGCAAAATAAGAGTTAATAACTGGCTGAACACAGGATTGCTGTATGGTTCAGCGTCATTGGCAACCACGTACTAGATGTTTGAGAGAAAATCCCCACAAAAATCCACATATGGCAAGAATAGCTTTCTCACACCATTAGGGCAAAAAGATAGAAGTTTATTAAATTTTGACTGTACTGTTGAAAACAAACTTCCAGGACATTACCCGTGTTTGAAGTCCCTTAAAAATTTGAAGGAAAAGCTCTTTCTTATCCCAAACATTTTTAAATAATGATTGTATGAGAATGACATACAAGCTACATGACCAAGAACTTTCAGTAAGAGCAGGAGTCACAGTTTATCCAGCCCAAAATCTATCCAGTCCAAATCTATCTGTGTCATGGGCCAATACCTTTCAAAGAAAGATGCTAAAAATGAGGTGCCCTCCAAACCTTTCAGATAGATTTAGGGTGGAAAAAAAGGCAAGGGGAAACTGAACGCTTTCATGGCCCTTTTAAAGTTCAGAAGTGTAGAATAAATACCATATTAATACAGTGCCTCAGATATAATAAGGCAGTAGTTCATTCACCTTTTCTTGAAGATGGTAACAAGTCAAATACGCAAAAGCAGAAAAGGAACAGTTTGAGGGACACTAAAAATTAAAACTAGTCCAATAAAATGTAAAAGGGACGGTCAAGGTCACTGTGAATTTATAGAAAGGTAACAGTAGAAAAGAGAAACAGTAAGGTACAAAGTTGGTTAGGTGGATGAGAGGGCAGAAGTCTATGGTGTTAGTGACTGAAAGAAAGAATGAAAGTGTTAAATGCTGCATTAACACGGTAAAATTGAAATATTGCTTGGACTGATGTGACCACTAAAATTGTTAGACAGGATATTTTTAAAATAAACTCAAATCTAAATAGTTAGCTATCCCTCCGATAATTATTTTTTCCTCTTTTATATTTTACGTCCAGTGAAGCATTTTGCACTTTTGCACCTACTTTTCATTCATTACTGAGTTACACTGTAGCCTTTGACTTTTATTTAGATAAATAACCGCAGGTGCTTCTCCCAAAACATTTGCAGTGGACAGAAGATGAAACAAACCCCAACAATTTCAGACCAATATAGAAACTAGTGGGGAGGCAGACACCAGGGTAAGAAATTGGCACTGTTTTTTTAAGTCCAGAGTGATTTGTTTGTTTCTTTTAGAATAGAGGGAGATAAAAAGCTATTCCTGATAGTGATCATATTTCTAGGTGCATCAGGATGGAATTTGCAGAGCAAAGAAACAGATAACACGTTTCTGAAGTTATTCCTGCTATGGTGAGTTGGGCAAACCACAGGGGTTACCATCAACTTTGAGTTTCAAAAGGCCTTTGATAAGGTTACACATCTGAGATAATTTGCTACAGGAAACACAAATATTCCAGGAGTTAAAGAAGTTTTTAAAACTCAGATGGAGTCTACAGATGAAACTCCCTTCCAGTTTTGACTGACATGGACAAGGTGAAGATCACCTCAAAGGGGCAGAACCAGTTCCTGCTTCATATGATTAAATGCAGCTCCTATTAAAGAAAGCAGGACTTGGGTGTACTTTATATCTTTGAAATATCTGGCAGTAAAATTTGAAAACTATGAACTTAAAAGGCTACTTTTGTTAATTAAAGTTTTGAATTTCAGCTCAGATTAGTTTCTTGCTTAGCTGGAAGCGAAACTATTCATTTTCAATGTGTATAAGAAGGACATGGACCTGTTGGAGTGAGTCCAGAGGGCTGGAGCACCTCTCCTGTGAAAACAGGCTGGGAGAGTTGAACTTGTTCAGCCTGGACAAGAAAAGTCTCCAGCGAGATCTTATAGTCCCTTCCAGTACTTAAAGGGGGCCACAGGAGGGATAGGGAAGGACTCTTTATGAGGGAGTGTTTAGTGATAGGGTGAGGGGTAATGGTTTTGAACTGGAAGAGGGGAGATTTAGATTAGATATTAGGAATAAATTCTTTACTGCGAGTATAGTAAAACACTGGAACAGGCTGCTCAGAGAAGCTGTGGCTGCCCCATACCTGGAGGTGTTCAAGACCAGGCAGGATGGGGCTTTGAGCAACCTGGTCTGGTGGGAGGTGTCCTTGCACAGGGCAGGGGGTTTGGAACTATATGGGACCTTTAACGTCCCTTCCAACCCAAACCATTATATATTTCTATGATTTTATTGTTGCGATCAACAACTGGAAAAAAAAATCAGCATTATTTGTAACATAATTAAAAATGGCTTTAATAGAAAAGTCATATCCATTTTCAGGAGGCAAGTGAGAAAAGAGGGAGGCATAAAACCAAAGATTGCAAAGTCTCTGCACATTGTGAGAGTCACAATTGTGTTTCTCTTTTGGAAAGATTTTGCATGTTTTTTTTGTTGGCAAGGCCAGCTTGTACAAAGCCGGTCCTGAGTTGGTCTGTGCTTAAGGCTTTAGAATGGGAATCAAGTTTTCACTCCATGAAGGATTCAAAATATGACTGAATAAACTGGGACACAGTTTTATTGTGTACTGCATGACAAAGGCTAATTTGGCTCCAGGAGTCATTTAAGCATGTTATCTTGATGCTGATATGAAAAGCCTCAGCCAATAAACTTTAGTGCACAAACAACTTCAAAAGATCTTTGGGACACTGGAAAAGCCAAGTGTTTCAGAGATAATTTGCTTTCCTTTGCCATGGCTGTATGGCCTTTGGTTGGCTCGGAGTCTTGGCAGAGTGAGATTAAATATGCTTGATGAAATGGGCATTAGAATATGCATAGCATAATATATGATACTAGAAATGGGCATTTACAAAGCTGGTAAAATAAATGTTATTCATTTCCAGGAGCAATTTAATTGGAAAAAAAAACCCATCTCATTTTTGACAATATTTTCCTTGAAAGCATATTCCACCCCCTCAAAAAAAAAAAGAAACAAAGCAAGCCCTTGACTCATGGAAGTGAATGGAAAATTGATATTCCCTGAAGTATTTTTCATTTTGATTAAAAAGAAAACAAACCAACAAAAGAAAAACCTGACAAGGATATTAAGGAAGTTATTCTGACCAGCTGTATTATTTTGTCTGATCTGAAGCACCGTGCATGTAGATTCATTAATCTACATGCTACAGTTATAATTCCTCCAAAAAAAAATCAAGGAAGAAAGGCAAGCCCTGCAGTTTTATTTCAATGTACATGTTAATTGTTTTTAAAAGCGTGTCAAATGCCATTGTTTCATCAGTGAAGACTCGTGAAAAAATACTCTTCTTCTTATCCTAAATTTTAAATACAGTTCTAACATGAATACTAAAAAATTATTTCCTCAGAAATAATCCATTTTCCTAGCAAGTTTCTATTAGCATTCAGCAAGATAAGAAAACATATACTCATTGTTATAGAAAAGTGTATCACACCCAAATTCTGCTTCTTCTCCTTGACCTTCCAAGCCAGTGGGAAAGAAGTGCCTCATTCAATCTGACTTATCTCCCAGGTGCAAGTGCTGTCTCTCTGCTGTAGTCAGCTACATTTTTATCACAGACTTATCAAGTAGGTCATTCTAATTTTGCACGTGAAATGATTTCACCTTCATGAATAGTGATGAGTCAAACAGGCTTAAAAAGACTCTGAACAGTTTGATTAGAAATGCTTCAAGTGATGGATCAAAGACAAATTTGACCAGCAGCTGAAATGCCATTTTCAAGTCTGCTTGATCCTGGAACTCATTCAATTGTAACTCTTGCTATTGTCACAGTGGTTTTGCTTGTGAAAAAATGAAAAAAACAAAACAAAACAAAACAAAAACCAAATTACAAAAATGTCAATGTCATTGCAATATACTTGTTTTTACTGCTAAGATCTTCTTTTGCCAAAAACTACATAGGGAAAATTATGGTTTATACAGCATCTTGCACTGTGGAATCATTCCTTTGATTGAAGTCTGGGATTACAACCACAGTATGAATAATCATAGTTATTAAATGTATAACTTAATGGGTCTACTGATAACAATAAATTGCTTGATAATATGAATTGCAACAGCAAAAATGGATTGCATCAGTAATGTACAAATAATTTTAGAAAAGCTAACATGTATTTAAAAAAAATAATAAAAAATGGAAAATTAGAGACCTGGAGAAATGAAGTAACACTTCCAAAGTTAGCATGCGACTATAGGTTATCCCAAGAAGCAAATGGAGTAAAAGAGTGCTGACCTATCTACACTGCTTCTTGGTTGTGCCGCTGCACTGGCAGAGTCTCATGACTCCTGTGTGGAGTTACCAGCCCAGAAACACACCATCACTGAATGCACAACAGAGAAAGATCCTCTGCTTCTTGAGTCCCAGACTTACACAGTGAATTGGTGAGCATTCTTTAAGAAATGGTTAATTACAGGAGTTAGAGAGGACTGCATTTCCTCCCCCCACCTCTCCCCAAGCCTTGTATTTCTGCTTCTAAGCACTTCTTGAAAAGCAGATGTGAGGAAGGTTTTGATGGAGCTTTTTGTTCTCCTAACTGATACTTTGACACAAAGTAAATAGAAGGAAAGGTGGCTTATTTCCATTTTTCATGTAGGGCCTGGTTTTTAAAGATACATATGAAGAGTTGTTAACTTTAGTCAGTTTCAGCTGTAACTGGGCAATTAAAAATGCCTTTGACAATATCCCCCACCCCAAACCCATGAAAGTGAATTTAGTTCGATGCTCAGGACTAATTAGTCCCTGTGCTTCGTTCTTTAACTTGTGAATAACCACTGTGTGAATAACAATTTTTCTGCTTTCTGCTGCTGGGCATAGGACTGCAGCTCAGTTTTTCAAGCCATACCTTTCCCATTGAAATAAATAGCTCCAAAGGATGCCCCCGGGAACAGTGATGCTCCTTGACATAGCTTGTGCACAGGCCATCCTGTACATTCCCAGTACAATTCCCATGCATGATTCAGGACACAGCACAGCCTGGGGCCCATTCCCAACCTCTTTTGTGCGTGGTGACCTTTCCACAGGGGGAGGGAACATAATGCTGTGGATGTAGGCCGTTCTCTACCATTAGGCCTTGCTGTTGTGAACACTCCTAGGCACATATACTTGACTGAAGCTGCTGCATTTCATCAAAGATGATCAGAGGGCTGGAGCACCTCTCCTAGAAGACAGGCTGAAAAAAATGGAGTTGTTCATCCTGGAGAAGAGCAGGCTTTGGGTAAACCTTATAGCAGCCTTCCAGTACTTAAGGAGGGCCTACAGGAGAGATGGGAAGGGACTCTTTACTAGGGAGTGTGTTGATGGGACAAGGGGTAATGGTGTTAAACTGGGAGAGGGTAGATTTAGATTAAATATTAGAGACAAATTGTTTACTGTGGGGGTGGTGAGACACTGGAACAAGTTGCCCAGAGAAGTTGTGGATGCCCCATCCCTGGAGGTGTTCAATGTCAGGCTGGATGGAGCTTTGAGCAACCTGGTCTGGTGGGAGGTGTCCCTGCCCAGGGCAGGGGGGTTGGAACTAGATAATCTTTAAGGTCCGTTCCAACTCTAACCATCTTATGATTCTATGATATGTCAGCCTGGAGAAATGATAGTCCTGTACGATGCAGAATGAGTCCTGACATGCTACAGATAAGCCGGATCAGCATTGATACAAAAAGAACATTCAAAGACATCTACTTTGTCTACTTTGTATCTAAAATAATTGCCTGTTTGCATGGTGCTTGTTTGCCGGATCAGCATTGATACAAAAAGAACATTCAAAGACATCTACTTTGTCTACTTTGTATCTAAAATAACTGCCTGTTTGCATGGTGCTTGTTTGCTACATAGCGTGCCCATTAGTTTTCAGTATAATGAGCTAAGGCAAAGAAGCCCTACAGGAACCAGGCCTAGCAGTGCCTGCACTTCTCTGCATGTGCTCCTTCGTTAGCAGTAAAATCTCTTTCCTGGCAACGTTTTATTCATAGGACAATCCCAGCAGCACAGGGAGACATCTGCTTGCTGCTTGTTGCAGAGACCATGATCCAGTCATGCCTTACTGCTGTGAGGCCCTTCTGTCCTGCTAGCTTGATGCTTTCCTTACAACCAGCCTCGCCTGTCAGTAGTACCTTCTGTTGTGGCTAATATGAACACATACTTCTTTCATTTCAGACCCCACTGCAAGGAAGCAACAATCTGCTGAAGACCTCAAAATTTCTCTTTTGCTGGCAGCTGGTCCTCAGATAACATGCAGGTTGGTTTAATAAGCAACCGGTGATTTATGAGGGTAGGCACAATATCCAGAATTGTCACAGTGGCAATAACAAAGAAATAATTAAAAGAGATCTCACCTAGTGCTCAGTGAATATTGAGTGAATATTTATATCTTGCCCAGCAACTGAAATAATTATTTGCTTTTTCTCCATCAAGAAAGTTTGTACACATATGCCTTATCTTCTGGGGAAAGCCCTGACCATTTTGGTGCTCAGCAGAATATAAGACTGCCCGGTTTCTAAAACCTGATAAGGCCTATTATGCACTTAATTCAATCAACTCAGGTGCCTTAAGTCCAAATAGAAGAATTTTCTGCATTAGTCCTTTTAGATTCAGGTGCCTTACTTCTACTGAAGTCCCACCTTAAAACCCTGTACCCCTTCTCATTGCTGGCTCCGAGCAATTACCCAGAACAAGCAGTATGAAGAAGAGTCTCTGAATGCTGCTTTGCTGAGCCAGTGCTCATTCCTCACTCCCTGGGCAGAAAAACATTTTATTGAAGCATTTTGTCTTTGTGAAGCAAGTGATACATGTTGTGTGGCAACATATCCTTTCCACACTGCGAAATACTAATTAAGCTGATTCTCCAAAAAAATATTTTGTCTCCTCTTATTTAACTATTAATTCAGGTAGAGCATTGAGAGGGAAATGAAAGGTGTTTTATTTCTTCTCTTTTTCTATAGCAACATTTTAATTTATACAAATGAAGGCACAATTAAGCAGCCTGACATTTAATTACAATCTGCATTTCATGTAAGCAAACATATTAAAACTGAGAATGCTAATCCTGAATGCAAAAATTGCCATAATGCAACAGAAAAAAATCCAAATGTGAGCAGCTTGAAGTATGCTTTTTCCACTGATTTTTTTTACACATGCTGCTGCTCACATGGCGCTGCAGAGCTGTGACATGGGCAGCCACTGTTTCCTGTGATGCTTGTCAGCAATAGGATATGAATGGAATAATATGGGCCATATTCTCAGCTGGTTTAAATCCTCACAACTTCCTTGAATTCATTAGGATGACTCAGTTTACACCAAGAACATGTGTTTTCTGAGGGCTAAGCAGCGCTCTTCAATGAAGCTGTGCTTGTTTACACTGTCTGTGAATCAGACTTTATGCAATCAGAATCCAATAGAGTTTCTTTGCCAAATTAAAAAAATAAGAAGTACTCTTTTTTAAATTCCAGGTTTCTTAGTAAAGTTTGCTACAATAGCTCCAAATTCTTCTTTGCAATCAGGTTCTGCACTACAAATAGCCTTATTCTGATCTGCTACAGATCAAGTGAAGGAGATGGACAAGGGAGGCATTAGTTCTAATAATCTGTATTACCGTGCTCTTTTTTAAGTTATTACTCCACCATCATCACTGTAATATTTGGATGCTTACCAGCAGTACATCAAATAATGTGACTAACAGTGGTCACATGCAATTTATTCTCTCTCATCTTCTCTCCAGAGAGAAAACTGGGTTTTTTTGCTTATGTTTCATGTCCACACAGCTTTGTGTTACAATTAAAGAAAAAAGTCTTTAAAATATTTGAAAAGCCCACATTTAAGGCAGAGAATCAGCTGTAAATGTTTGCAATGGTCCTTTGCTCTAAGAGATTTCTTTCTGGAGACCTGAGAGAGAAGAAAACCCTAAGGAATTTTTATTTTTTTTAAATCATTGAGTTAAAAAATTTCACATTTCTGAATGTGGCTCAGGTCAGTGATTTTGGTGACCTTCTTAATGTCCATGGAGCGCTAGTACTTCATTGCCTTGGGAATACAGGACAGTTTTTACTTTAGTTTTCTTATTGACACAAGTTAAAAGTGCAGAATACAAAGAGAGGTCACGTACCTAAGTCAAATCAAGAGGAGACTCCATAGCTACCTCTTCACTGAAAGTATCTTCCAGGTCAAAATGCCCACTCTATGTATTCCTTGCTTCTTAGAGACTTTTGAAAAGACCCTGATGGACATTTCCAGAAGAGGAACCCTTGGATAAATCCTTGGTTTAGAAGTGCTTTCAAAGCACATTCAGCTGCCAGCCACCCAGGTCATGGCACTGTATGACAGCTCCAGCTCTGTCACCGAGGTGATGACATCATGCAAAAATAACTGAAGCACTCACAAAAGTTGGCATCAGGATTTATCCAGGTTACTCTCAGCCTGAACTAATTTTATCCTATTTTAGATGTAATAACAGTTGTCTAGCTGTCAAGCTAAAACTGCCTAGCTAGTTTTAGCTAAACTGCCTAGTTTTAGCTTAAATCATTTTAGCTTAGCTCTGTGAATGCCATGTATGGAAAGGAATAGTTGTGTAAAAAACATCAGGTCTTTGTGTTGATTGAAGAGGGGAAAGGTGGTGGTGTAACTTCAAACTTTATCTGGTAACCAATAAAAACAAAAGCAGACTGTGTTATGAAAATATATCAAGATACACGCAGGAAGCTCCCCAAACTTCAGTGTAAGAACTTCTTCAACATAATCATCGTGTGAAGACGGTTGAAGAAACCTGGGTCATTGGTAACTCGTTATGATCCATTCCTCAGGAAAAACAGGCAACACTGACCTTCACAGTCAGAAACACTAGAAGGCTGAGTGTAACAACAAAAAAGAAGGCAAATACTAGAGTTTGTCTAAACCAAAATTAAGTGCATTATTAACAATAATTGCATAGTGGTATGCC
Source organism: Tringa tobata (assembly GCA_033628505.1). NCBI lineage: Eukaryota > Metazoa > Chordata > Aves > Charadriiformes > Scolopacidae > Tringa > Tringa tobata. Next base: position 5,023,968 of record JAHREE010000188.1, read on the forward strand.
TGGCCTAATAAGAACTGTAGCATTTTTGCTTAGAAAATGTATACATTAATTATACCAAAAAGGAATTCTTAGCTCTGCCAATCAAATGCCCATAACAAGATTTTCCCTGTGAAAACAGATGGGATTTGTAAGCTGCTTGATCTCAGGCAGAATGTAGACAATGAACTATGGACAGGGAGATCAAGGGAAGGATGCAGTTACCTAAACACAGGCATTTAATGCCCTTTGAGACATCTTGCTTGGCTTTCAGCTGCTGTGGTTTATGGATTTCCCATAAATTCTGTGTCATATCTGCCAGCTCATATGCAAATGATCCCCTGAGTACATAGACCACGGATTTGATTGCAGAAAGACCTAAGCATCCAGAGTGACCACAGTGCCCATCCTAGGATGGGGCCTTGCACTGTTCCATATGCTGATTTCTCAGGCACAGAAGGAAATCCATCATAACCACCTTCTTGCCAGATAATATTGCTTTGGTTGGCTTGACTCAAAATCATGTTTTCATTTGTACATCTCCTTTGCGCCTGAGAGAATTAAAAACATTCTGGCGACTTAATGTGCAGAAGGTGTCAGTTTATTGAAAGGCTTTTATCTTCATATTTTGGAGTTGGTAATTACCTCTCATGAGTGAAACAAAAGGCTAGTCTCTGCTCCGGCTGCCTTTCATTTCCCTTCAAACTAAATGTGACTCCAGCCTGCTATGTTTTCTTGGCAATGATTTTACTAATATAGCAGGTTGTTACAAACCAATGTTATTCACGATACAAAATTAATTAGAAAAGTCTGCTGTAATTTATAAATATGCAATTATGGTTAAGCAAATAAGGAGCCAAGACTTTGCAAGGTTCCCAGTGGATTGTTATTTGCACCATTCCAGTGCATTCAGAAGAGTCACTGATTTGTCCTCTGATGTAAAAGTTCAATTTGCCTTATTCTGTTGGGAATTGCAAATGTATTAAAACATATTTCTGGAGTTTGTTCAAATTAATTATTATGAAAACAAATGAATGCTTGGAAAAGCTGTTACCAAAAAACACAACCACCAAAATACCCTAATTACTTCCAAGGATGAAGTAAGCTTTTTTCAAATAAGCAAAAGGAGGGTTCAAACTTCATATTGCTTTGTATGATATCCCAGATATTAGATTCAAAGAGATCAAAGCTCAGAGAAAATAAATAGGGCCTCTTGTTCTATGTCCCAGTTTGCTCCTCATTGAAAGTTCATATTTCCCTTCCTTAATTTACAGTCTCTTCTATGACTTTCTGATCTATCAGCCTGATTTCCTGAGTATGAAAGGTCACAGAATTTCCCTCCATGTCTCTGATACTGACCTTATTTCAGCCTGTCTGCCTTCTCTGAGCTGCCTGTCCTTGACCCTTCATGTGTGATAATTTTATTTATTTTTTTATAAATGAAAGCCCATTATCCCAAACTTTTCTCTTATCCAGGTCCTTTTTTTTTTCCCTACAACAAACTGTCATAGGACTCAAAAGAAAGAGGTTGTCTCCAATGTAGAAGTAATGTAGGTTATTACTTGGCCATTGCTTCTAACTGTTAGTTTATATTCACACACATTTTTCCTTCACACAATAGTGCTGTTATCAAGTTTGTTAGATTAGTTTTTAGAGGACAGAAACCGTGACAAGACAATTTAACAGCTCCTACCATGCACATCCTATAAGCTAAATACACAAAAGAGTTAGCAGTCCTCCATTGTCTTCTTACAGTTCACTCAAGATGCCCAGACAAGAAGTTCTCTTACTGGACTTTGTAAAACAGCTTGTACTGAACTGTGATGCAGAGTTAAGAATACACTTGAGTAAATCAAACAATAGCAAGGGTAAAAGAACATTTCTGCGGCCCTCTTACTCATAACAGACTAACTTGAATACAGATATTTTGACTTGATTCCATGTTAAAGAAATGCCTACCAAATCTATGAATTAAAACTGCTCTACTTAACGGGATGGCGATCACCCATTGATTTCAATGGGACCAAAATTTAATCCTGCGTGTCTGTAGGTTTAATTAACTCTACTCATCTCAGCTCACTGGTGTAAATCTCGAATAGTTTTGGACACCTGAACAAAGTTGAAGAAGCCTGAAACCATCAAATAATATTTCTTTAATTTGGAAAATTAAAGGAATTAATAGAAAGAAAACCAGATTTGTAACTGCAGGACTGATTGTAAACTGCTGTAAACTTGCACTCTTCTGTTCTTTGAGCTGTTTTCATGGAAGTAGTCTCTAAGGGCTTCAGATGCACCGTGAGGTACATAATACAGAAGCATAAACATTGCAGCATCCCTGAATGAGCACATCTGGACTGTTCCTGCAGAAGACAAAACAGCCCAACAAAGATCTGAATTAGTCTGGATGTTTGTCAGCTGAACGGGAATGTACAGTGATTCCACTTTGATGGCCACTTCTAATTTAGGCATCTGAAATTAGGTGAAATGAACCTGGTTCTTAAAATTTTTTAATCATGTAAGTTGCTTAGTGGATCTAATTTTCCTACCCTGTTTATTGGTCTAGCCTTAAGGGAAAGAAAAGAAAAACACGAAAACAACCTGTGTGTGAGTGAATCCCAACAACACTAACAATGAGCTCGGATTCTGAACATATCAAGGACAGTTTGCTTCTCACTCTAGAGGTGCTGGACTCCATCGTAAGCAGTGACCAATTCAGAACTCTGACAGAGTCCAAATCATGTGTCTGCTGTATGCAACCATCTCTGGCAGCTGGGAGTGATCAAGTTCAGTGGTTTGATTCACATTCCTGCCTCCCCTTCACACAAGACTGTCTAAGGGAAAAAAAAAGAACAAACAAATAAACAAAAAAACCCACAAAAATTTGAGTCTTAGGAGGAAGGGAGAAGTTCTGAATCTTTTCTAGCACATGTTGCCAAGGAAACCTCTCCTTGCTATCCTTTTCATCCTGTGTGTCTGTCTTTAGAAAGAAGTGATATTGGGGATCTGTTATTGTATAGGGGATGATTTGATTCAGTTATTTATATACATATTTCATTAAATTCCAAATGCCACTTTTTTTTCTTTTTTTTTTTTTTTATAGATTGTGGGGATGTTTAAGGTCATCACAGGGGGAACAGTTTAAAAAGGAAAATAATACGACTGTTGAAAATTTTTATGTCAATGGAGAGGACAAATGTGAATTTGTTGCTAATAAACACTGAGTGAGCCAGCACAGGCAGGACACAAGAACCACCACAAGACCACATACGAAATGCAAAGAGAAAATTAATTTTCATTACCTTGCCAACCCGGGTACCTCCAAAGCAGCACCCAGGCAGAGGCACTACAGTGCTCAGTCCATGCTAGAGGATCACCAAGCCTGCCATTTTCAGAGGACATAGCTGTCATCCATTTATTGAAGAAGCTGATTGAGGAGGCATTAGGACTAGATTATCTTTTGAGGTTTTGTACACTCATTTCCAACTCAGATCCCCAGCCAGAGCTGCAATGTATCTTCAAGTTTTGCTCAGATTTTCATAAGGGAATGGCTGTGGAGGGGTCGAATAAATTCCAGATCATTCAGTAAAGAGATGATAAGGCATCAATGACATCGATGAATAACATAAAGGTAATAAAAATAAAGGAGGAAGAGTGATAAGGAAAGAAAGAGATATTACAAAATGAAGGCATATGGTCATTATCTGTCCCTAGAAGGTAAAAATAATTCTAAGCAAGTTAAAAGCAGCACAAAGATGGTCAAATGTAATTTGAGCAGAAGTAGTGTGACGTCAGAAAGAAAAGAATGAGTCATGTGCATTCCTACATTTCACACCAGGCTTGCATTCAATAAATCAACACATGGGTTTAGTCTCTGTGACAAATTAATATAGTAAGGGCAGTCAAATTTTGCTGGGTAATGCAGTCACCCAGCAAAATCCTGGTCGGCAGAGATATGTAGGTCAGTCATTATGGACCAGTGAGCAGAGGGAGTCCCTAGTGTGAAAGCCTAGATGGAAATCTCACAGTGTAATCTCTGTCTAATAAAAAACCAGCTTGAAAGTGTGTCTGACTCCAACATCCTTCTTAATAACCTTTAGCAGAAGAGGAAGGTATTAAATAAAGTGGCAATTAACAAGACTGACAGAGCAAGAGAGTGGGATTTATCGCTGGATTTTTCGGTTTGCTTGATTATTTGGTTGCTTTTTACCTGCAATTCTACTTCCATTTTTAAAGACAGCATCAAAGAGGAAAGCATTGAGAAACTTAGATTTTAAAGTTAGAGAAAAGGAGGTAAGAGCCTGATAAAACTAGTATCCCGAATAAAGGAGGTGGGATGCAGTTTCAGCCTACGTTCCCCATTACCTCTGCCATAGTCCATCGTGTGTGGATGTGAGCACTCAAAGGGACTGATAAGGCAAACAAGATCTGGAGAATGCAAAAGTATTGAGGAATGGTGCCCACTGCTATGCAGAGGTCTCAGCAGCACTAAAATCCTCCTTCAGCCAGGTGCTGTGTGGTAGAAGTGGTACTTACATATGAGGGTGAATTTCTGTAGAGGGAATTACAGCTAGAAAAACAAACTCCACATCCTCCTAATATTTACTTGCCTGAGCAAAACTGATGTCAATTCCTGCTTGAAGGCAGAGAGTGCAGAAGGTATTTTATCACAGACACTGGTCATGTTACCCACTCCCTGCTCTACCATGTGTTTCACATCAGTGCAAGTGATGGAGATGGCATTGAACCAACTTTCTATATCCAACTGATTAAAGTGATGGAAACAACACTTCACCCAACCTTAAGTAGGTCCTGCTCCATCAGGATGTCCTGGTGGAACAACACAACTAGGCATAAAGCTTAGATGTCTCTTCTACAGCTGAAGCCAGCTAAGCACATTGTAACTTAGAAACTTTGCAAATAAATACAGTAATATCAATTACAACAGTGAATCTGATAGGAATGTCACTGCCTCTAGGAGATCTTGGGGGCACCTAAATTATTTATAGTGGCAAAGTCTGAGCTTTCCAGATGCATGTTGCTTAGACTTGAGCTGAGGTTTTTTTGGCTCAAATACTAGGCAATGTATCAAAGCAGCACATGTGATGTATTGCTAACAGGAGGATATTCTCTTGCCACTTAAATTATCACAACCACAATTTATGACTATGTAATCATAGATGACAGTAGAAGAGAGGCTACTCCCTGTTGGATTTAGGGCAGTCTCCAAACAGGGAAAATAATCTCTCTATTAAAGGGAACTTTCTTTACCAAATAGATCTAGTAGGTAGGCTGCTGTTATTTACTACCTTCCAGGAATTGCATCATTGCCAGAAACAGTCTTCTTGCCTTTATTTGTTTATTTACTTACGTTACAAAACTTAGGTCTGATAAGTCTTTCAGGCCTCATGAGGTTTACAGTTAGCACAGGAATGTCCTAACAGGACAAAAATAAACCTGAGTCTGGGACACAAGAGACTGATAAGTATTCTGTCTCAAAATTTGTCAGACACAGACCCATCATCTTTTTCGAATGCGAACACTAATCAGTAGTCTTGAGAATGAGTTGAACCTCCAAATTACCTTAGGTAAACTGTCTTTTACATTCTGACAATGTCATACATTTGAAGTTGGATTTGAAGTGGTACTGGGAAATCTTGTACGAGACAAGTTTATCAAAATGAAATCTGCACTGAAAATATATTCTCTGGAGGAAATAAATTATGTTGTATTGTCTGGTTAATTAATTTATTTTTCTTTCCTTGTAATGTGTTCTCCTTGGGGCTAACATCTGCATCTGTTGGCTATACTCATATGGAAATATCCAGGTTGTATTACCCAATACAACTGTGTTATGGAGAAATGCAGGGTGCAGTGACTCAATGAGTCTACAACAACATGGAATCAGAGTTTATATTGTTATGCTGCCTTTTGGTTTCATGTTCAGAGAGAAGAAGTAACTCCTTTTACAATATTATTTTCACAGAAACTGGACTCATAAAATTTAGAAAGAAAAATCGTGATGTGAAAGAAAGACTCATGTTTACGTCTTACGTAAACTTACGTCACTTACGTCTAATATCTCTTTTCCAAAGTCATTGCGTGACCTTGAGACTTCATTGAGATGAATCTCTTCTCCATCCACGTCAATCAGAGCTTACTTAGAGGAAAACAGAGCATAATCAGACCCATTTTTCAATGTAGCACCATACAGAGGCGCACATATAATAATCAGAGTTAGTCTGATGAAATCACGTATCTATCTATGTCTACATTTTCTAGATGGGTCGTTGGGCTTTTGTTTTGTTTTTGTTGGGTGGGCTTTTTTTCTTCAAAAGTCACCAACCACAATGGCTCTTGGTAATCTCTCAGTCCTCGGAGTGTTTACCCAGGTAACTTTATCAAGTAAAGTTACTTACTAAAGTAAGTAAAGCTCAAGTAAAGCTACTTACTAAAAAAAAAAAAAAAATCCCTTCATTTAACTGAAGAAAATAAGAAGGGAACAAGGTCTTATGTCACTCTGATGAGCTTTCCTTGGTGCACAGATGTGTTTGTGGTAAAATGAACAAATTTTATGTAGGAAGGCTAAGTTGCTTTACTTCCAAGCTTGTCTGTGAGCTCTAATGATGGCTCAAGCATCAGAGCTTTTGAAAAGCTGGGGAATAATAAAAAACACTGTGCAAGACATGACTTTTTCCTCCTGCACTTTCATTTCCTAGGAAACAGATGCAAGATCAGTTGGCAACCTGGCATCAGCCTGCATGCCTGGTTTTAAGGGAGTCTATTGTTCATAAAATGTTATGAATACAGTTACTCCACAGATGTGGGGAACTAAATTTGATGTGACATCAGTTTAATGATAACACATGAAAGATTCAGAAGACTTCTGGTGGTTTTGCCTCATTATATGTGTGATTGCGTGCAAAACCACTAGTAAGACGCATACCCTGTGCAAATGACTCATTGATGTTGGCTGCTGATTAAATCCACAGTTCATGCAAATCTTAGTAAAACCAAGAAAAAAACGTAAGGGCAGCTATTTAACATTCTCAGACCTCATGAGACTTGTTGGTGTTTGCTTCATTATTGTTTTGTTTTCTATATGCTTCCAGATAATTGTGATAAACTTTAAAACTCGTGGAAATTTAAATGCAGGGTAGATGGGGGTCTTTATGGAGCTATTCTCTGCAAGTTCAAAGCTGATCCAAACCGTTAAGGACTGAAATGTTTCTACTAAAGTCACATATGAAATTAATTGAATCCCTCACCTGTGTCACAAATTCATTATCCCAACTGGTTGCTGGAAATCACTTGCTGAAATACCAAAGATTTTGATGTCTGGAGGAAGTCTGTCAATTGCTTGCACATCCTTTATATATGTCTTTTTGGTCTGCCAGCTGTCTGACTGGTAGCAAGATTGTGAGTTATTTGGAGCTATCCATACATTTAGTGGCTATACGTGACTAGCTGGCAGCTCTCATATCGCTTGGGCAGAATAAGAGACAATATAAGGGCTGAACTGTCTCCCCGGTTTTCTGAGTAGGGCCCATCATAGGATCTCTACCTCACTAAGCCACCAATTTTTGAAAAATCTATCTTATTATTTTTGTGGTTTATATTCATCTCTTCAGTGTTCTTGCAAGTAGCCAGAGAATCCCAAAGTTATCCGGTCAAATAGAACTGACGAGCAGAGAGATGGCTAATTCACATCATAAACTACATTTTGAGGAAAGCTATAATAAATAATAAATAAATAATAAAACATAATAAAATGTTTGGGGAAAAAAACCAAAACACCAAACACACAAAAATCTCCCAGACAAACCAAACCCCCCAACAACAACAAAACACACACAAAGAAGAAAACTCCACTTAAGTTAGAAAAAAACCTAAACTTAAAATTCAACTTTATATAAATATGCATTTCAAATGTTTAAAGGAAGCATTTCTAGGTGTAACAGAAATACGTTTGAGCCACCTGGATGCCATTAGCAAATAGTCTGTTACCTGACAGTAGGTGTGTTAGAGGAACAATTTTTTATCTCACCCATGTTGGCAGGGAGGTGCAACCTCGTGTACCCTGGAGCACTGGGTACTGCTAGACATCTTGCTTAGCCAGGATGTGCCTGCTCCAAGGCTACAGGATGGAGTCAGTTTGTCTGACCTCCAGTGTGATCTTACAGAGAACATACAGAAAGTTTCAGGGGACTAAGCAGTGGACATATGAGCTGCACTTTCCTGGAAATGAAGGCCAGAGGACCTTTCATCGACCTAGACTGACCTTCACAGAGTTCATACTGCATTGTGCTTCATTAAGCACACTATTGTCTGCCCCGTTATGTCTTGTCCACACCTCAAAAGCAGCCAGGGAGTGCCTAAACCAGTCCAAGAAGCCAGGACATCTTGAGTTAGTCTTGTTAAGGGTGTAGCTTCTGCAAACACAGAACTTAATCACTGGAGCATTTTCCTCTTAGTTGTGAATCGCCTGTAACCCGTCTGTCACGCAGACACCTTCAGCTGGGGTATGCAAATAGTCACACAACTCTTAGGTTTACACTCGAGATTGTTTCCAGTAAACAAACTCATGTGTGCCAATACCTCTTCTCTTTATGATCTTCTGCATTTTTTCTTCCTTATCTTAAGAGCAGATTAACTGGTGCTAGTCCTTTCAACTCTCTCCAGTCAAGCAGGATATGACTGTGTGACACTGGATCAACACTTGCATAATTTGATTGGAAAGGGACATTTTAATGAAGACAATATTTCCCTCCCTCCACACAGCTCAGGAGAAAAGCAAGCTACTCTGCCAGCCCAGGCACTCTTTTATCAAGGCCTGGGGCGTCAGACTGTGTCCTTACTAACAATTCAGCTAAACTGCTGGGCTGACCCAGTGGTCCCTTGGAGGTTTTCTTTATCCCAGAGGTGGAATAAATTGGGAACTGCACGTTTAAAATACCTACTGCAACAGCTTATCCCAGAGCTAAGCTGCTGTGACTGTGTTTAGCCTGAAAATAAAGGAGAAAGAAGTTAGAAATGAAAGAAAACAGAAGGCAGAACTGTACTGTACTCTGGTCTGAAAATCAGAACATGACCAATAAGATTTTTTTTCTTAAATAGAATCACACTCAATTTCTGTAACTGCTCCAAAACCTCAAGAGTCTGGACCAGGAAACGAGAGTTCAAAAGGTGCACTTTCAGCTGACATTTTTTCCAACAAACTGAGACTAAATGAAAGGTGAAAACCCCCAAGGATACCCCCTTATTCCTTTTACTCTTGTTTTCCCCAACCATTTTAATTTCAAGCAGTTCTGTAAATTGGCAGTCCTGTAGTGTACCTGTCCTTCCCAGTTCACTGTGCAGAGCAGCGTGATTCCCTAAATCACCTTGCCTTCTCCTCTCACCAGTGGTGATCTGGCTGTCTCACCAGTGAGTTTTGTGCAGATAGGTCCCCTTATGAATGTAGAAGTCCTCAAATTGTCTCTGTGATGTATCTTTGGCTTTCACTCCAAGATCTGATGGTAGAAACCACCTGTGATGTTTTGCTGAGGTCGTGCTGGGGCACTCTGGAGTGTGAGTAGTGCTCGTAAGGGAGCTGTGTAGTATTTGATGAAAAACAGAGCTGCTGTTAAAGTGAGTTATCCTGACTGAACAACATTCCCAGCATCTGTGCTGCACATACCTGTGCGCAGCCATGGCTCATTACTCATCACATTGCTTTGTACACCTTCAGGCAATTTTATGACATCCACTCTGAGACTGACAGTTGCTCCTCACCATAACCCTGGTTCTGTAGTCAGCACATGTTTTGTCTCCTCCTTCCACAGCTTTCATGCAATTCAGAAAGTTCTTTTCAGAGTTACAACACATTTTGTACCATATTTTAGAGTCTGTGGCCTGACTTTCAGGGATCCCCCCTGGATTGCTGTCTCGCTAATGGAATTTCCACAGCCCAAAGGCAGCTTTACGACAGCCATTCAGGCTCTCCTTCTGTTGCCATTGCCAGTCTGCTGGTGTTGCATGCAGTAAAAAGAAGCCTTTCAAAGTTCATATTTTTTATTCTTGCACAATTTGATGTGATATCAGTGCCTCTGAGAGACATAGTTTATCCTACTAACAAATCTGGATGCCTTCTCAAAACTATCCTGCTTGTGTCTTCATCTCAACAGGGTAGGTACCATCTCTGATAAAGGAAGAGAAATTTGTTGGTCAAGCTAATGTTTTCCTTTGTTCAGCAGTGGTTTTAGCACTACCAAGTAGTATGAAACTTCCTGTGTGTCTTTGCATGGGGCTGGCACTCCCAGACTAAGCATATATGCCAACAGGAGACAGCTAATGAAAATAACTTTGGGTTGTGGCCAACCTGGTTAGCTCTGCAACTGAAAAATACAGATCCAAGTTCTCATTTGTATGATGCTACAGTTCTCTGAAGTGCAGAATGAGCAATTCCAAATGCAAGAGGCAGTTAGGATTTTTAAAGGCTCCAAATTTCAGCAGAAGCTTTGAGTACCATGACAATAACATCGACAGGTTAGAAATTATTTAAATTGTTGGTTTTCAAAAATATCTTTTAGCAGGAGGTCCAAAAAGCCTTTATTGTGTAAAAGAATAAACTTATTGGTTTTAGGTAATTCCTACTGTACCAATTAAGCACATAAAAAATCTTGCATGCAGAGGACAGGAAGGTTTATTTAAAGTTTTGATTTCACCTACACAGGAGCAAGAAATCTTTTTGTATCTGGTTTGACATACAGTCTGATGCCTGACTAGTTATTGCCATTAGCAGTGACATTAGATATACAGACAGAGCAGCGTTAAGAAAACAGATCATGAAGAAGAGCTGTGGTGGGGTAACCTTGGCTAAGGGCCAGATGCCCACCCAGCTGTTCCCTCAATCCCCCTCCTCAAGTGGACAGGAGGGAAAAGTTTGAGGGTTGAGATAAAGACAAGGAGATGACTTACTACTTACTGTCACAGGCAAAACAGTCTCAACTTGGCCAAAAGTAATTTATTGCCAGTTAGGGTAGTTTTGGGTACTAAGAAACAAAGGCAATCATTAAGCAACACCTTCTCCCTCCTTTGCCCCCTTCCCAGGACCAGCTTCACTCCGTCACTCTTGAATCCTCTTCCCCCAGAGCAGCACAGGAGAGGTGTGTTATAAAAGTTAGTTGGGATATTGTTAGAAACCTGATTGAGATAGATTTGTCAGGTTAATTAACCATCTGACTCTGGGACCTGCCATGTGTGGTGCTGTGTTAACTTTGCACTAATGAGGATGTGGCCCAGCATCTGTCTTTATCAGAGGAGACTGAAAATCTCTTACGCTGTTACCGGAGGCTTGTCACAGATACACCACTAGAACAGTGTCTGTTTGACGAAAACAAAACAGGTACAATGATTTCAGGTAGAATCTGCTTTCTGTAGATTTTTATCTTTTAAATAATGTATATGTAATTAAAAAGTTAAACTTGCTGCTCTCCAGCCTATACTGTAAGAGTAGTGTTCGCCAAGTGTTATACTTTAAGCACCCAATAGATTTGTGTATTTGTTTGGTCGGAATTCCCAAATAGAACACACGTCCCACCATGAACCATGCTCAGAAAGTGATGTGGAAGAAGGGGAAGCTGAAGTCCATTGAGAGAATCTGACAGAGGGGAGCACAACACATGAGTTACAGACAGAGGAGAAACTCTTCAATCGTTTCCAGATAAATCGTTTGATGCTGATTAAAACCATTTATTGTTTGTTTGGGTTTTTTTTCACTTAGAGTTACCAAATGCAAAAATTGGAATTTCTCATCTTTTCTACTATCTATGATCATGTATCTAAGATAAATTAATATCAACAATTTTTTTAAAAAAATAAGCAATACACTGTGAAACCAGATTAATATATATTATAAGGTAATGAGCTATTTGTTGCTTATAGAATGACATTTATTCTGCCACAAATTAATAATAATCAATGTGCTAAAAATAAGCTGAATTTCTTTGTTGTTTGTGACGGAATGAAGAAAGTTATTAATCTAAGGATTTGATCTATAAAAGCTTCATCTCCTTTTGGGATGTTATCACGTAAGTTTCTGTTAACCAGTTTCCCTGTAAACCACTTCAAATTTATTTTATTTTTTAACCCTTTTTTAGCATTTAGAGCCATTTCTAACTTTTTAAAAAAATAAATCTGTAGCCAAAAGGCACTAACAGCTAGTTCATATGCACAAAAGTGAAAACAGGGAAGGGAAAATCAGTGGCTTAGGATAATTTAGTATGCAGTAAAAAAATGTCATTTGGCAGATCCCTGGATTTAGTTTAAACTCACTGAATAATTCTGCATAAATAGAAAAGACAGAATTTTTTGAAAAGCTGAAAACAATTAAATTAAAAATTTTCCAAGGATATTGACATCCCTGAAATAGACATTTGCCAAACAAATCCAACTAGATTCCCAAAATGGTGGATGCCAAAATATCTTCATTTATGCCTAGTGGTTAGCGTGCTTAGCCAACATATGAGGCAGACAGGCAGAAAGTCAGTAATAGAAAGAATGATTTTGTATCCTGGCCAACTATACACCCAAAGGGCATATTTGTGTTGCAGTACTTGATCTAGTGAATATTTAAAAGAGTCGAATATGGAATAAAGTCAGAAGGAGATATGCTGAGAATACCACATGAGTTTATAGCATGCTCTGGGGACTCGGTTAATGTGGGTTCAAAGTCTTTCAGAAATAAGCAAGATTTGAACATGGATCTCTTAATTCCATGGTTTTTGTTTTTCTTTTTTGAAACACCCCTTCTGGGCAGTTTTGTGTGAATTGTCTTTCTTTTTTTTTTTAGACATAAAATATTTTTAGAAATGTCAAAACAGCTTCAGAAAAGTATTTTAAAAATATTTTTGTTTTGGGGCTAAGAACGTGTTACTTACTTTGCCTGCTATGAGAAGTGATATAAAGGACATGTGTGGAGATAATGTGGTGATTTGCAATAATATTTTGGTGCATATTACAAAGGATAGGAACGACCTTGGTTGTTGTCTCTTGAGAAATGTGTTCCAATTTTAATCCTATATGACAAAAAAAGGATTTTTGTCTCCCACTAATGAAGAATATCTCTCCTCATTAGTGTCCAGTCCCTGGCATTCTATTACAGGTTAATTGTAATATAAACAATCTGCTTTCTGATGAAGGAAAATATAATAATTGTTAAGGTTATCAGAAAAAGAAGGGATTATTTTGAAAAACAGAGAAGTAAAATACCAAGTAAAGTAAAAAAGATACATAAACTTACATATGAAAAGTAATTAAGAAGTTCAGAAGATCAGTTATATTCTGTTTAGTGAAAAACTAGCCTGGACTACAAGGGTAGAAAAATAAATTAAATATTTCTATATAGAGAAATAAAGTATATAAATATTAATATAGAAATATATAGGAAGAAAGATATATTTTTGTATGTGTTTTGGATTTTGTTTTAAAATCTCAGCCTTTAGTCCTGTAACTTAGAAATCAATTTCCCACAAGATACCATTCCTTATTAAGAAATATTCTTTCCACAGTTAAATAGAAGTTAGAATTCTTAGCTCTATGATTCACATACTTTTTTCTTTTTCTTTCTTGAGTACTCTGACTCTTGAAACCATGTGTTTCATTGATCTGTTTTCCAAAGCTTATACTTGTTAGCTTTGAAACAAAACATAAATGAGATCTAAAATAAAATAAAATATAATATAATAAAATAAAATATAATAAAATAAAATACCCAAAGTGTGACAGTTTCAAAACGTGGTCTGTGTCTTTGTGTGCTTGCCTCTACTACAGTATAAAATCTTTTTTATTAAGAAATGGCAGCAGGTGGCTGAGACCACTCAGTAGTTCCATTTCAAATAACTTTGAAATTATTGGGCACTATTGCTAGTTATCTGGCTATTTATTTAAAATAATTAGACACTTCAAAGGTCATGAACTCATTATGCAATAAAAAATTTACTTCAGTTCAGAACACTTTAAAATATTGCAGATAGGCAAGCAGGAGATATCTGCTGTAAACATGATAAAGGAAGACAAAGGTGAGTATCTATCTCAAATGTTATCCAAGTAAACTTTAGAAGTGATATCCATTCAATAAAATTTGGCACAGATCTTGTGTTTTAGAAAAGCACCACTCTCTGGTTCACAATCACTGTTCCTGTTTCCACATGGGTCTCCTGAAACCAGCCAGAATGAATGATGACCAGAATGAATTACTGAATTCAGAACAATAATGTTCTGAATTCAGTAATTTTTATGGCCATTTTTAAAATTAAGTCATTGATGAGTTGGTTCTCAGAGCTGGGCTAAGAGACGTGAACTGATTTCTTTGCTGGCTTATTCTGTAGAAGTCAACAAAACTAAGTAATGAAGATGTAATCAGACCAGTGACCTTCTTGCCTCCCTTTAAGTGGGAGCCTGGGTATTAAAAAGTATTTCTTTAATTTATGAAGTAAAAATGTTAAAATTACATAGGAAAAAAGCATAGTGATTTTGGAGACAGTTCTTCTGGCCTGGGAAAACCAGACCTGGTGGCACAATGTCTCTTTAAGTCCAAGTTATTTCAGAAATATGCTTCCATATTCAAACTATTTAGAAAAAAACCCATCACAGCTATTTCATATTCAGTATAAATCCTTCCCTGGAGGTCTGCAGTGAGCTCACAATTATAATTGTAAATTTCCAAATGGAAAGTTTTACATGCTAAGATATACTTTGCATTTAGGGAGAGAGACCCGGAAGTCAAGATTTAATTGTTTTATACCTAAAGAGGCATGGGATGAAAATATCAAACAGCAACCACAACAAAATACCCTGTATTAGGAAAGCTCAAGACCAGAGAAAGCAAACAAACAAACCTACATCAATGTAACTGGCTCCTAAAACGTACTTTGTTTTAAAATGTAAATGAAATGTGTTTCGTTTTGCTGTTCAATACTGCTGTGTAAATTTGCATATTATCTCCTTCTCCCTTTTCAGTATCCTCGACCAACAGCTGTGACTTGTCAAAACTTGCCAGCACAAGTGAAAAAGAAAATGAAGGGGCATATTGGAAACTGTGTCAGCTTATCTACTCCTTTCAGTAAAATGTAATTGTTGAAGATGCCATTAAGAGGTGTCTGAAAAAATGTGTTAAGGCTGCTTAAATTGTTTTTTTTTTTTCTTCTCTCCTCTCCCTTTAATAGCAGTGCTGTGATACCTGGGAAGGGCAGAAGTGAGAGAACAGAACATCTTGTGCTCTCTTCTCGCAAGTCACCTCCCTGTGACGAAGGGCTGCTGAAGCTGCCACCTTTATGGTGGTTTTGACACAGTCCTTCATCACGGGTGTTCTGCAGTGCCCTTTATATTCCTTCTTGTGCTCTGGACCCCTTCCTCAGTCCCACTCCTTCCTGATGCTCACCTGCACTCATACATTGTGCAGCCAAGAGCTCCAGGAGGCTTCTGTGTGCAGTGAGGTGAAGGAGCCTGAATGTGCAAGAAAGCCCCTACAAGGTGAACCTCCAAACATCATCCTTCGTACCTATGAGAGGGGTCAGGCCTGTGTCATTGCTACTGAGAGTACACTCTAAAAAGAGGCCACATCTGGCTGAAGAAGTGATGTTTCTGAGAAGATGGGCTGAATTCTGAACCTCAGCTTGCTAATAAAGCTCCAGCGCTTTGGCATTGTTCTGACTGTTAGGTAGGAAATGAAGGTGGCCACAGTGTAATGCAACATCGGCTGCTCTCAGTACTTTATCCACGTGGTTTGTGAGATTTGTAGAAATTCAGAGACTGCAGTATGAGTGTGAGCTGCAGAGGACCTCAGTTTCTCACAGATTCCTTGTCTGGCCCCAGAGGTGAGTCCCTGCTCATGACCATACCTTGTAATATTGGGGTTTTGGTTCATTACTATCATGTAATGTTGCAGTGAGGGTAATAGAGGTGACACTCTAAGAGCTCAGGTTGTGCATTGAGCAGATTATACAGAGGTGGAAGCATCTACTTTTATCACTGTGGCTTTGCACTTCAAAAAAGGGAAGGGAAGGGAAGGGAAGGGGGAAAGATGTGGTTCTTCCTGTAACAAATTAGTGCAAAACCCCGAATGACCCTCCTGGAGAAGGTGTATGAGAACACGGTACAGAATAGGTAAGCAAACCCAAATTTACAAACAAATTTGACGCTAATGGTTTAACCCCCACTTAAGTTGTGGTTTTGCCCACAGAAAACGATGGATCATCTGAGATGGATCTGCACAGACTAATGCGGGACAAAGTAACATCACTGACTAAAGAAGATGCGAGGATCCTTAATCTTTTTTTCCGTTCCAACATACACCACTACTACAACCAAGTAAGTTTGACATTGTGTATTTATTCCTCCTTAAAGAATTCAGTTTATTCGCAGAACCGCGGTGGTGGTTTACTATTTTAAATTGAAGTTTCTTTTCATAAGAACAAACAAACACTTATATTCAAGGAAACAACCGACCAAACCAACTCGGTGGTGTTACCCAAACATTGGTAACACCGGCCCGACACCGGCTGGGGGCGAGGGGAAGGGAACGTGGCGGTGCTCTCCACCTTCGGGGACCCTCCCCGGCTCGCCGCCCATCTTGTTCCGTCCCGGCTGCTGGCTCGCTCCGTCTCCCAACCCGGGCAGCGCTCAGCCGCCCACCGACAACCGGACCCGGGGGCTCCCGTCCCCCCCTGCAGCCGCCATAGCAACCCCTCGCA